>OY856412.1:118867106-118924606 GCA_963693085.1 Alisma plantago-aquatica
ATATGGGATTTGTCCCTCCTGAGGGAGTTTGATATCCATGGCCACTTAATGAGTAGGATTGAGATAGGCATGTGCACGCATGTGTGAATCAGTATATGATACTGATGTCATACATATCTCCTCCAATCTACTCTGAGATCAAGAGAGTGAATGAACATTGACAGGATGACTGTTCCATGCTTTGAGTTCATTTGGGATATCAGTGATAAAGGATTTATACATTCATTGTAACACCATTCACAGATTTTAGGTTTGAAAGTTGTTCTCCAACTTTCTATTTCACTTGGGTAGCATTGATGTGTGACTAGGCACCACTCTTTGCTTGTGAATTCATAAGTGTTATGGACTTTCACTGCCAACGTGAAATGGACCTGCAAGGTCACACACATAGGATTTAACCTGGAAGAGGAGTTTTATCCACAAATGATGTTTAGATTGATTACTAAAGGAGTTTAGTAGTTCAATTAAACACTCAATCAATTGATAGCTCAATATCATAGTGTTCAAGGTGTTGGACCAATTGATTAGAGTATCAAATTGATTGAAACTGTGATTGACTGATTTGCACAAGTTTGTTGCCCCAACCGATCGGCTCATGAGATGAACCGATCGACTCAGGTTGGTGAACCGATCGGCTCATGGGATCAACCGATCAGCTCATGACAGGATGAGACGACCGGTTCAAGGGTTGAACCGATCGGCTCAACTGGACCAACCGAGATCGTTTGGAAAGTCAGAAGACTATTTTGCAAATACAATTTGTTTCACTTGTACAAATTCGATTTGGACAAGGATTAATATTTGATTAATTAGAAACAAATATGAAAGTCAATTTGAGTTGGACCAGGACCACGAACCAATCAGATCATGTGATAAACCGATTGACCCAGGTGTTCAAACGATCAGTTCAGGTGTGAACCGATCGGTTGAGGTCACCAAACGACCATTTCAAGGTTGAAACGATCGGTTCAGCTGGCGCAGTGGGTTGTTTTGTGGAAAATCTCAAACCCTTCTACTCCTGCATTAATCCCGCATTGCCCGGGATAGAGAACCATGTCCCATGACCCTCCTATATATATAGGGGTAGTGGGGGCTTCTCAAAAAAATAACTCAGTACACCAGTTACTCTGTAAAATTGTCGTTCTCTCTGGTTTTAGTAACCGAGAGAGAGCCTGAGCAAGTGCTACCTGATAAGGGAGGCACAACAAGGGAAAGACAACTACAGAAATTGTCTGGTGGAAGGAGAGTGTGTCGGTGATTAGTACGCTGATAGGAGGGTGCGAATCCTTCTGATTCCTTGTGGGACAAGGAGATCGGAGTTCTAGGTGGTATGTGTAGACTACTTCACAGGTGGGAGACTTCTGCCGCTCAGAGGACAGCTGTCAATTCCGACAGTCCCGGTGAGACCAGGAGCTGCACATACACCATCCAAGATCAGAGGTGAAGATCGTGCAAGCCGTGAGGTAACGTTGCCGAGTAAGCCTCGGCACAAGGTATGCCTCTACAAACCATCCTTCCTATTGTATAGACGTTGACGCGTTTCCTTTGTTCTGGGTGTGGGAGAAGAATTTTTTTTTGTTTCTACTGCCTTCTCTGTGTCCCCTAAAACCCAACAGTGGTATCAGAGCCACATCAACTACTCTATACTTTAGGATTATTGATATGATCGATTTTGGTTTGTCACCTTTATTTATTGCATACAATGCGAATAAAATTGGCTTTATGCATGTCCAATCCTTAATCCTCAAATTCCAATATAAATATATGATATGTAATATGAATGCACTCGATACGTGTCGCCCTTAAATGAGTTTTGTGGTAGATGTATAGCGTGGTTATGGCCAATAAACCCTATGTATGTATGCTTGGTTGTATGTGGTTGCTTGTATCTCAGTCTGCACATCGATTCCCTATCTCTTATTCCTGATGTAACTTGAAATAATTCTAGATTTCTTTCCTACCTTTGCTCCTCCCAAATGTAACTCGGGGTTTCTCTTTTCAAATGTAAAATTAGGATAGATCTTTTATTTCCTGTTATGTCAAAGAACGGAAGACAACTTGACGGCAACTGAGACGATCAGTTCAAGGTGTGAACCGATCACTTGGCGCTCCAGACGGTCGGTTCAAGGAGTGAACTGATCGATTGGTGATCCAGACGACCGGTTCGAGGAGAGAGATGATCGGGTGGCGGCCATGAGGAGATGTACGATGACCAGGCGAACTGATCGGTTGGAGGATCCAACCGATCAGCTGGTGGCACCCAGACAACCGGCCATGGCGAGCAGGTCATTCATGTGATGAGTTGATCAAACCCAGAACGGCAAAGCACAAAGTTCATCTTGTACAGGTTGCATGTGATGTGGACCTAGATGACCGTGATTCATCTTGGCTTGAGGAATCACATTAGGATGACCATAATCATCGCTTTTATCGTTTCGCATATTTTCTGTGGGATATAGCATGTATATGATACGTACTATATATTGTGGTGATTGGATATGTATATGTACCTATAAAGCCAAATCCCTCATTAAATATTAAAGTTTTAGATGCCTTCCAAATGTGACACATGTGAAAAGCTTGATCGGCCAAGTGTGGCACGCCCTAGCGTGGTGCACCATCTATCTCATGGAAGCGTGAAGGATGAATATGTGGGTTTGCCCTAGTAGGGTGCATATTCATCGTGTTGGCTTTGGGTCGGACATAACAAGGTGACCTATATAGGATCTAGCACCTTGAGGCATGGAGGTGATCATGGCAAGGAGTTGCACATGAAATCTTTTAATAGTTGCATATGATGCAATTAGCAAAAGTTGCCTACCTGGAAGATCTAAGTTGTGGGTGACAGCCCTAGCTGGTTCATGATTTAGAGGATTTTAGGATCTTGACCCACTAGAAGATTTTATGCTGCAATCTTCGAAATTGATGGTGAGGGCTATCAATTTGAACAAAAATAGTGGGAGCAATAATTAATTAAAGGCCTAATTATATCGTCAACTTTTCAAATCAATCAAATAAGTCAAAATTGAGTTTTGGACTAAATTGCATGTATTTCCTTTTGTAGTATAAATGACAAAAAACAACAATCACTTTTCATTGCGATCAGTTCTTGAGAAGAACAAGATGAATGGGACTAACTTCTACGACTGGTTTAGGACATTGAGAATTGTTCTCACTCAAGAGTGAAAGCTCTATGTCCTGGATACTCCAGTTCTAGAGGAACTTGCTCCTACCGCACCAAAGGCAGAAAGGGATGCTTATAAGAAGCATTCTGATGATTCCATTGATGCAAAGTGCTTGATGTTGTGCTCCATGAACCACGAGTTGCAGAGACAACATGAGAACATGGGTGTCATTGAGATGATTTAGCATCTCAAGAACATGTATGAAGATCAAGCACGTCAAGAGAGATATGATGTCTCCAGGGCGCTGTTCAAATGCGTCATGACAGAAGGAGATCTAGTTGGTCCTCACACAGTCAAGATGATTGGGTATGTGGAGAACCTCACAAGACTGGGATTTCCACTGAGCCAAGAGTTGGCTACTGACGTGATACTGCAATCATTTCTGGAATCGTATAGTCAGTTTGTGATGAACTACAACGTGAACAACTTTGACAAGACGTTGACAGAGTTGTTAGGCATGTTGAGGACAACTGAGACACAGATGAAGAAGGACAAGCCTAAGTCTGTGATCAGCAATAAAGGCAAGTCCAAGCACAAGGGCTAGGGCAAAGCTAAGAAAGGTTCTGATGCTAGCCTGCAGCCCAAGGCGTCTTCAGCTCTCAAGGACAAAGGAGGTGTGACCAAGAGAGGCAATTGCCACCATTATCAAAAGCCAAGACATTGGAAAAGGAATTGTCCACTCAATCTAGAGAACTAAAGAAGAAGGAGGCCACAGACGTCTCCACCTGAAGGTGTCATGAAATAAACTTGTAACATTTTTTTAGGTATATGATACCAAGATATAAAATGTAAACCACTCAATAAATGGGGCAAGTGTTGCCTCCATAGATAGGAGTACTTTAGTTTATTTTCAGCCATGAAGGCATGTAATAGAGTTATGAACTGCTATTTCATATTTTCCAAAGGATAGAAACACTTTAATTTTTTGCATATTGTATGACAATGATATCAATTAATAAAGTTGATGTTTCTATTTCAAAGATATGATCTTTATGGCAATGCCTTGTTTATCTTGTGGTACTTGGTATGCATAAGATAAAATGATACCTAAAAGTTATTGATAACTCAAACAATCAATAGCATAAATCATGAGAAATTCATTTCTAGTTTCCATATGATGGATAAATCTAGACTCTTTTGGTTATAGAACCAGTAAGAGACATGAATCTCTTAGACATGATTAATCAATCTTCACTAGTGGTAGTGGGAGAATGATTATCTTATTAGGTATAATACATGTGTTGTATTTACATACCTATTGGAGCAAATGCTAATACTTGAAACGGTGTTTAGAGAAATACCAATATGAATATCTTGAAGTGTTCAAGAATATCATAGATGAAGTACAAATTTGGTAAAGTGTTAATTCTTGATGAGATCAATGAATGAAACACTTGAATCAAATGTTTGAGATCCTTATCAGTGATTATGATAGCTTATAATAGTGAACTCATGATTAAGGCATGGTGATGTCTAAATTAAAAGGAGTCGTACTCTAAGGAGTTAGAGGATGATTATCAAATAACTAATTTCTTCTTAAATAAAGAATACTCCACACTAATAAAGGATATTAAGAATCACAAAATGTTGTGAGTTCTCAAAATTCCTTGACAGATAAACCTTGATTATCTATGTGATGAGTTGGTCATGTGATGAATCAACTTCCTAGATGAATATGAGGAACCATATTTTGAGTTATGGTTTATGACCATTACATCCTAAATGACTTCCATGTGAACCATAAGGTATGACCTTGATGGTAGCACACATTGGGATGAAATCCATAAGTGCAAATAAGTCTTAAATGTTAAGACACATGGATAACATTTTGAGAAGGATGATGGTTGTTGATTGCAACTTAATGACTAAGAAATTTGGCATACAAATACTAAAATCACATTCCTATGAGGAATAAAACAAGGATGTGTACGTGACACAACCTATAATGTTTATGAATCCATTAATGCAAATGAAGTCTATAAGTTACAATGGACTAATCAATGTGATTGATTGAGTACAAGAAACTCAGAACTATGATCTTTACTTTGATAATATAGTCAAAGGGTTTGACTGATATGTCAAATATAAAGAAGGGATATGTGATTTAGTGGGAGTGTATTCACATTCCACATGTTGATGTGAAATGGAAATGTTCTAGAATGGAAATCAAACTGGAAATTATCTTTAAGGAAGATAGAGATGTTTCCTATGTGATAGGAATAGAGATATATAGAGATAGTTCTCAAAAACCTATTGATCTGAAAAAGGAGAGCATACATTGGCAATCTATACTGAAGGGTTCAGTGTGCATAGATTCAGTGGGAGAAAACTTGTCCATGTTACACTGAGTTGGTATCCCAAGGCCAAGTGTCGAATTCTTATGAAGAATGGGAACACAAGAATAGATATGGATCTATCATGTATGTAATCATCCCATTATCTTGCATGTATGGGCATAGAAAGAACAAAACACATTTATCATCTTGTATGTAGGACATGACAATATGATATTCTCATCTTGATAACTCGTATGTGGGACATGACGAGTGGATGTCTGTCTAGTTCCATTAAGGGTTACTGGAATACCATGAGAACTTGATAAGTACTTGAGAAGTACTAGTTCTATGGAAATAAGGAAGAGTTCATTGTAAAGATTTACACTGATGTGAACTTCCAAAAAGGACAGAAAATTAATTGCAACGTATATATGAGATATATAAAAGTGAATGTTTGTTGATTGGAAACGTTCTGAAAAAGCCGTTTAAAAGGAAATAGTTGAGTATTTGTGTGTTAGAGAACAACAGTGGATACTATATGGATCTGGAAGTTCATAGAGATGAACTTATAGTTATTCCGGTCATTGATGACAAGTTAAGGAATACTTGGTCATGCAATGTGGCTAAAGGTTAGAAAAGGAATACTAGATAGCATATTACGACAACTCCATCTCATACGTGTGACGTACATCGAAGAGATGAGAGACATGCAGTTAATATCGACTTTGGCAAGGTGTTGACATAACTCACTATGTTGGCACTAGAGAACAGTAACATGTGGGACATGTTTGAAGATTACTATGAATATGATTCAAGGGTGATTGGCTCACAGTGCAAGTGGGAGTCTGTTGGTATGTATGCCCTAAGAGCCAATCATGGGATGATTGGTGGGATACATTAAGATTGATTTGATAACATCAAAGGCAAGCTTCCAATTCTTTCTAGTTCAATCATATGAGATAATTATAGAACAGTTTGAATGTCTAGAGAATGACAGTACTCAATGACATATGCTTTCAGGTTCAGGACCTGAATGATGAGATCATACAGATGCTAAGAGTTTGTACATTCTTGTTATGTCCCTAGTCGTATGTCATTGTGGAAGGTAGATAGACAAAAATGACACACAAGACTAGATTGTGGTGTTGGTTGATGACAGAATCTCATTAGTCATGATATGGAGATATCAAACCAAACACATAGGTACTTGTTAGAGAAAAAGTTTACCGGACAGACCCACCGTGAGTTTGACACATGGAACCATGACATGGTAGTCATAGTTAGTTCTCACAGTGATGGTGGTGAGTGTGATTTTTTGACATGAAATCACTACACTCAACACATGTGATTGGGTACACTTTGACATCATCAAACGCAGTCCTGAAACATGGGTTGTTATAAAGGTGATGATTGGGTGGGTTTGACACATGGGGCTTTTGAGGGATGAGTGATAGATATGGGATTTGTCCCTCCTGAGGGAGTTTGATATCCATGGCCACTTGATGAGTATGATTGAGATAGGCATGCACACGCATGTGTGAAT
The DNA here is from genome assembly GCA_963693085.1 of Alisma plantago-aquatica. Lineage (NCBI taxonomy): Eukaryota > Viridiplantae > Streptophyta > Magnoliopsida > Alismatales > Alismataceae > Alisma > Alisma plantago-aquatica. The sequence continues at coordinate 118,874,111 of OY856412.1, forward strand.
TAGTATATGATATTGATGTCATATATATCTCCTCCAATCTACTCTGAGATCAAGAAAGTGAATGAACGTTGACAGGATGATTGTTCCATGCATTGGTTCATTTGGGATATCAGTGACAAAGGAATTATACATTCGCTGTAACACCATTCATAGATTGTAGTATTGAAATTTGTTCTCCAACTTTCTATTTCACTTGGGTAGCACTGATGTGTGACTAGGCACCGCTCTTTGCTTGTGAAGTCATGAGTGTTATGGACTTTCACTGCCAACGTGAAATGTACCTGCAGGGTCACACACATAGGATTCAACCTGGAAGAGGAGTTTTATCCACAAATGATGTTTAGATTGATTACTAAAGGAGTTTAGTAGTTCAATTAAACACTCAATCCATTGATAGCTTAATATCATAGTGTTCAAGGTGTTGGACCAATTGAGTAGAGTATCAAATTGATTGAAACTACGATTGACTGATTTGCACAAGTCTGCTGCCCCAACTGATCGGCTCATGAGTTGAACCGATCGGCTCAGGTTGGTGAACCGATCGGCTTATGGGATGAACTAATCGGCTCATGATAGGATGAGACGACCGGTTCAAGGGTTGAACCGATCGGCTCAACTGGACCAACCGAGATCGTTTGGAAAGTTAGAAGATTATTTTGCAAATACAATTTGTTTCACTTGTACAAATTCGATTTGGATAAGGATTAATATTTGATTAATCAGAAACAAATATGAAAGTCAATTTGAGTTGGACCAGGACCACGAACCGATCGGCTCATGTGTTGAACTGATCGACTTAGGTGTTCAAACTATTAGTTCAGGTGTGAACCGATCGGTTGAGGTCACCAAACGACCACTTCAAGGTTGAAACGATCAGTTCAGCTGGCGCAGTTGGTTGTTTTGTGGAAAATCTCGAACCCTTCTACTCCGACATTAATCCCGCATTTCCCGAGATAGAGAATCATGTCCCATGACCCTCATATATATAGGGGTAGTGGGGGCTTCTAAAAAAAACAACTCAGTACACAAGTTGCTCTGTAAAGTTGTCATTCTCTCTAGTTTTAGTAACCGAGAGAGAGCCCGAGCAAGTGCTACCTGATAAGCGAGGCACAACAAGGGAAAGACAACCTTAGAAAGTGACTGGTGGCAGGAGAGTGTGTCGGTGACTTGTACACCGATAGGAGGGTGCAACTCCTTCTGATTCCTTATGGGACATGAAGATCAGAGCTCTAGGTGGTCTGTGTGGACTACTTGAGAGGCGGGAGGCTTCTGCCGCTCGGAGGACAGCTCTCAATCCCGATAGTCCCGGTGAGACTAGGAGCTGCACAGACACCGTCTAAGATCGAAGGTGAAGACCGTGCAAGCCATGAAGTAACATCGTTGAGCAATCCTCGGGACAAGGTATGCCTCTACAAACCATCCTTCCTATTGTATAGACGTTGACGTGTTTCCTTTGTTCTGGGTTTGGGAGAAGAAATTTTTTTTGTTTCTACTACCTTCTCTGTCTCCCCTAAAACCCAACATTGGTATCAGAGCCACATCAACTACTCTATACTTTATGATTATTGATATGATCAATTTTGGTGTGTCACCTGTATTTATTGCATACGATGCAAATAAAATTGGCTTTATGCATGTCCAATCCTAAATCCACAAATCCCAATATACATATATGATATGTAATATGAATGCACTCGATACATGTCACCCTTAAATGAGTTTTGTGGTGGATGTATAGCGTGGTTATGGCCAATAAACCCTATGTATGTGTGCTTGGTTGTATCTGGTTGCTTGCATCTCAGTCTGTGCATCGATTCCCTATCTCCTATTCCTGATGTAACTCGAAATAATTCTAGATTTCTTTCCTACCTTTGCTCCCCCCGAATGTAACTCGGGGTTTCCCTTTTCAAATGTAAAATTAGGATAGATCTTTTATTTCCTGTTATGTCAAAGAACGACAGACAACCTAACAGTAACTGAGACGATCAGTTCAAGGTGTGAACCGATCAGTTGGCGTTCCAGACTGTCGGTTCAAGGAGTGAACTGATCGGTTGGTGATCCAGATGACCGGTTTGAGGAGAGAGATGATCGGGTGGCGGCCATGAGGAGATATACGATGACCAGGTGAACTGATCGGGTGGAGGAGCCAACTGATCAGCTGGTGGCACCCAGACGACCAGCCAGGGCGAGCAGGTCATTCATGTGATGAGTTGATCAAACCCAGAATGACAAAGCACAAAGTTCATCTTGTACAGGTTGCATGTGATGTAGACCTAGATGACCGTGATTCCTCTTGGCTCAAGGAATCACATTAGGATGACCATAGTCATCGCTTTTATTGTTTCACATATTTTCTGTAGGATATATCATGTATATGATATGTACTATATGTTGTGGTGATTGGATATGTATATGTACCTATAAAGCCAAATCCCTCATTTAATATTAAAGTTTTAGATGCCTTCCAAATGGTGAGGCTGTACGACTCCTTGGTGCACCGACAGAGGGAGAGAAATTGGGTTACATGCTTTGGGCAGATGCTCTCATCCCCTAGTCACAGGGGTGCTTGGGAGTGATGGTGGGGTTATCCAGAGCTTTCTACCTCCCACCTTCAAACCTCACAGGCCCTTTATCCTCTGAGTATGAACAAGTGGAGCTTTTTGCCCCCCTTCCAAGATATCTGAGGTGTTGCACCCAAGTTGTTTGAGTAATTGCCTATGTGAGCATTCTGTGAGCCTAGGAAGCTTCTTGATTGGCCTCAACTTTTGTTCTTTTCTTAGTGTTTTTTTGGTTTATGTTGTTAACAACAAGATGCTCATTTTACTTGTTGTGGTTTGGGTCGATCTCTCTAATTGTCTAGTGGTCTCTAGCATGGATGAGATAGTGATCTCTATTGGTGGTATCTTATAAGTCTCTACCTGCGGCTACACAAACTCCTTTCCCGATAGACTCATAGGCTCTTGTAGATTGATGAATTCCATCTCAGATAGCTATTTTAGACAGCCACCACAAGGAGTCACTGCTATGTCTTTAGAAATTTACCTATCACATCCCAATCTGATTCTTGTGCTATGTCTTTCTGCAAAAGGAGTCACTGCTTGGTTAGTTGATGAGAGATCTTTATCTTGTAGATGTCGTATGGCCTTTTTTTTAATGATGTCGAGTTATTTTAAAGAAAAACACCCTTTATTGGTTTACTATCCAAGATTTCAGAACTATGATCAGATTCAGGCTTTCAAACCAATTTATTTCAAATATATACATTTTATGATCAAAATGATATTTAAAAATACTACTTTCTAAGTTATGATCTATTTACTACACTTAAAGCAAATTAATATTTATTTGACCAAATGCAACATTCCATGTCAGCAATTTGAGTAGATATTCACATGTCGAATGCTTACTGGATAAAGGAGATCCAAAGACCATTATGCTCTTTTTTTGGGACTTTGGTCTGGCCACACCATATGAGCACACATGTCCTTCTACAATTAGGTTTCTTCTGCCTCTCGAGAAGACTAGAACTTCTTTCCATGATAGTCAGTATGTGAGTTGACTCTGGTTTGTATCTCTTGGATATGGGTTTTGAAGCTAGGGCCAGGTTTACAACCATCCACCACACTTGACAGTGCCCCTTAGGGCTGCAACTGATTGTCAAGGAGCCACTCAACTATGATGGATACAATGGAAGTAATGTATGGAAGGGAAATTAGTTTGTGTAGTTTATACCTGAAATTCGGGTGTCTTGAGAGAATAATGTTGATTGTTAGAGCTTGTCTAAGCTTCTGCATGCCTCAACTTAGAGAAGGGTCCTATCAAAGTCTGAGCTCTCAAGAATTGTCACTATGGTTTTAAGGAGAAGGATTCAAGTAAGAGCATACATGGGAAATCCTACCGCATCCTTCCCCATAGCCCGACAAATATACATGCACCAATAATTGGTCTATCCTACACGAGTAAGAGTGTTATATGGTTGGAATGTTGGAGAACAACTAAACTCAGGGAGGAAGGGTTAATGATGGTTGATTGGAATTGAGAATGGTTTCTTATCATTCAAGACTTGGGGAAACTTTAGGTCATATTATATAGGCAAGGGTCTACGTAGAACGGCTATATGAGTTAGCCCTAACACCCAGGGTTAATCTAAGGTGGGGTGTTATCCCATTTCATGGAGATAATGATGAATTAGGGGTTGGTTAGGATCAATTCATTATTTTGAATTCTATGAAAACATTATCCTGCAATGTGGGAGGTTAGAGAGGGATAGATGGTCTGAGGTAGTTAGTGACTATGAACTCTCACAAGATGACAGGTAACCAAGCAAGAGTGGCATTCCCTAGTATGGTCGTTTGATCAGTTGTTAGTAGATGTGATCTAGGGAAACATCTTTTGTTAACCCATTATTCTGGTTCATTCAGACATTGGGCATGACATGATAATAACCAACACTATCAGCTCAACTTTATCAGTTTTTCACAAAACTTCTAAAATCCTCTAGGTCTCTATGATTATCCTAATGGTACTAAACTTTTGGATAATCTTCTGTTCATAGTTATCTTAGACTAGACAAAGTTTGAGATCAAAATACTAAAGATACATGGCTCTTTATTGTCATTAATTATCTTCTTAATTTAAGCACCTAGATCATAGATAATCATATAATTATCCTAAAACTAGGATGTATATTAATTTGGATCACATATTGTACCTGTTGGATCAAAGGGCTCTAGAGTGGGGGTGAATAGAGCTTCAAAACTTTCACAAAAAAAGTTAGACCTTCAATTTACTTCAACTAGGCACAGTTGCAAATAGTGAATTTGATGGCAATATATACATGCATAGTAAGGATGAGAGAAATTGAAGAAACCAATTGAACAAGTTGTTTTAGAGTGGTTCCACTCTACAAACTAGGAGGGAGTTAGTCTACTACCTAGAGGGTCAAGCTCCAGGATTTCTTAACCATATCTACTATTTATATTCACTTATAAGAGTTACAACATATGACCTTCCTTTTTTGGGACAAGGATACCCAACTTCCCTTTGAGATCAAGGGAGCCAACAACTTTACAACCAAGGTCTTACCTATCAAAGAGCTAATCTTCTACCTCACCAAGGCCTTACCCACTCTTGCAAGCAGCTAGATGCCTTCACCAAGTAGATCCCCTTCTTACAGTGAGTGTTTTGCCTTGAAGGATTTACAAACTTAGCTCCTTAGGTCTTCCACCTTGTCCTCCTCCTTCACTCAAAGAAGCATGATGCACCTCCTTCTTCAGCTCAAAAAAGTTTGCACCTTCTCTTTCACTTGGACAAGCTTTCATCAACTTGAATCTTGAAGAAAGGGGTTGGGAAAAGAGAATCTTTGAGAGATTTACAAGCATACAGTGAGGTAGCTCTCTGACACATATCTTATCTTACTCACAATGACAAATTGAAGTGAAATCAAGAGAGAGAAATGGCCTCAAGTGGACTAGATGCACTCAACTATATCCAGGAGCTTGAATACCATGAAGGAGCAACCTTGGAATGAACTCCAAGAGGTCCTATTTATAGCATAGGGTGTCCACTAGAGTGTGGGAGAACTTATGAACATTTTCCACCTATTTTAAGGGTTGCAATGGATATAATTTTGACTTTTGCAACTCCCCAATGGCTAGAATCATTTTTTCTACATTTTTATTATGGTGCATTCGGTTGAGCTTTAGTAAAGATAACTTGACCGATCACGCTATGCGACTAAGCTAATTTAAATCATCGATCGAGTTTGTCCTGGTGGAAACTCGACTAATCCACTTCAATCGATATTGTTCTACAAAGGGATCGGTTGAGTTTTGTTGATGTGCAACTCGACCTATTGAAGTTCGCAATCCATTAAGGATCGATCAAGATTATAACTCGACTGATGAACAGTCTGTAATGAATTTTATAAAATGACTTTTAAGTGATCAAACATTTGAATTAAGTCTTCCTCATTCTTTCTCATCTTAGTTACAAGTCATATCATCAATACAAATGATTACAAAAATTATCTAAGGTGACTTGGAGTGTTTCCTAGAAATACAAATTTGCATTACTTTTGACTTGAACTAAAACAAACTAGGACTTGATCGACTTGATCTTTTCATGTACCTAATGCTTGAAATCCATTTGAAACAAACACATTAGATACATATGCATAGAATGGTTAAGTCCTTATAAAAATATGGACAATGTATAACACTTAGTCAAAAATACATAGTATTAGGTATATTAATATCTAATTGATACTTGAATACTTGGAATCCAACTAAAGACTAGATAATATCTCCTTTAATTATCTAGTTCATTTGTCCTCTTAGAATCTTATTGAAACTTGCTACTTATCTCATAATAAATTCACCAATCAACTTACAATATATTAATTTGGAGAAGGTAAATTATTACTATTGAATCAAAAAAGGAAAGTATAGAGGACAAGACACCCTCATACACTATATAAGTGGGTACACTATAGAACCCCATTGGTTGAGGATCAAACTACTAACCTCCCTCACCATCTTGTTCTTGGCTTTAATCACCAAACCTAGATGGGCAACAAGACTATCAAAAAACACAAGGACATTTAAGTCCCCCCTCCCGTGTAACATATTTTTACGTTCCTTCCATATAAGAAAGCACAAGCCTATAAAACAAACCCCTAGAAATGGTCCCAAGCCTATGTTGAGCCTACTACAGACATTGATAATTTAGGAAATAAATGCATGCACATAATTTAAGATAAAGTTACAACTATTGTTGAACGATTCAAAATAAGTGCTACACATTTACTTCATGTATAGAAATTGATACAAATCCATGAAAATAAGGTGCAAATACTTTCTATAATCTAGAGAGTGGTAGAAAATTATTAATCTAGGGACATAAATATCTTCCTCATTAGGTCTATGTTCCTCTATTCCTTGTATGGTAGAAGGACACATATATAGTTTCATGTAATTGTAAAATATTTAATAATTAAATGACATATCATTTTTATGTTATGTGTTCATGCACATCCATATCTACATGAGAAATTGCATCCTTTTAAATTATTAATAAAGTTTATGGAAGTGGTGTATATATTAAGGGTGTTCATACTAATATGATAATGTAATGGAAAGTATTATTTAAATGTTTTAGAGAGATACATTAGCTTAGATAAATACAATTTGCATGTACTATAAAATCATATTTAGATGTCATGTAGACATATGCAAAAGTTATATATTAAAAGTAAATTGGAATATTTGTTAGTTTAAAAATGAAATGTGTACGAAACTACATCTACCTGAATAATTTCATGACGTCAAAGTTAAACAGTTGAAATTTTGTCTTCTACGCTATTCTATTTTAGTATTTTAAATTATAATAGATATAATCTATTTAATAGTTTAAATATGGATGGATTTAACACATGCCAAGAAAAATGCAAAATTTAATGTTGAGAGGGCACTTGGAACAAATTATTGAAATGCTAAATTATTATAAACAAAATTTTTATTATATTTATACTTTTTAAATATTTAATATCCACTTCATTTTTTACCCATGTTAGTATTTGTATATAGAACAATTTCACATCATATATTGATGAGGCTACAACAATGATGATTGACTATACTACGTTCAATTGAAACAAACATACATAATTATAATCACTTATGATGATTAAAATTAATTAAATTTCTATGTAAAATATACAAATGTTTCTACATTTAATTGTAAGGCTATATTCGAATTGAATCAAAATACCTTTAGAAAGAATGTAACAAAATGAATACATTATTAAGTTTAAGTTTGTTTATATATGTTTTTCTTTTGAATTAAATCTCCCTATGATTATAGATTTTAAACTTACATATGATGCTAAGAAAATTGAAGAATTTTTCATAAGAAGAGGAAGAATTCCTTCAAAGAAAAATTGTTTAACTAATTTAGTTTGATTTTTATAAGTTTAGACAAGTACTATTTCTTTAATACCACTATAAAGAATTTATGACTCATCCCTATATATATAATGTATACCCATAGAATTTCCATATCTTGCAAAAGGGTCTCACTAATTATAGGAAAAATATGGTAAATAATAAAGAGATTAAACACTTTCTATAAATGGTGCACCCCTTCCTGAAAGTATGGAAATTTACTAAATAATGTCTTATTCAGGTAAAAATGAATAATAGCTAATTTGGTTCCCTTAACTTAATATTTCTACATTCAATGATATTCCACAATATTTTGTTATAAAATTATTAACATCGCATGTCAATCATGAAAAGTGAAAATCCAAAAGAAGTTCAATCAAGGTTGCTAAATTCCAAATAAATGTAACATTAAAATCACTACTAGTGACTTATCATATAGTATGCTATCTTTTACAAGATATATAACTAGAAGATATAATTTTTCTACAAGTTGTATATGAATATAATACTATGATCATTGTATAATTCATCGAAAAAGTTATACAAAAAGCGTTCATGAAGATAAAGGTGACAATTATACTTCATAATCTGAATGAATACATATGCACCCATATCGTAGATGTTAAAGATGTCAACCACAAGGAGCTTCCACATTGTATTATTTGTTGCAAACTTTGATCAAGAACATGTGGAATCAAACAAAGAATAGTGTGTTACATACTATAAATATATAAGAAGACAAGTAAAGTATATTCTCATAAAAATTAAAATAGTGAAGCCCAAAAAAATGGAGGGCATCTAAAATTAAGGAGAGAAATAATGTAAATAGAAAATCATAAAAACAAATGATTAAATAGTTGATGAGGTATGCCCAGTTTGCCACAAGGCATGTTTAGCCACTTTTGAGAGTAGGTGGTTCATTACAGGGAATTGGCGTATTTTTAGTATAGGCATGATCTTATCAAAGATGTTCTTTATGACGTACTTAGACATGTAAAAATTTTTGCTAAGAAAGAAGCACCAATAATTTTTTTGACTGATCCACAGGAGGGGAGACCGATTCTTAGGCTAGCAGATGTCTTGATTTTTAGTTGGATTGGAGGAAAACATGCATGCGTAGACCTAACAGGAGTTTCTCCATTGGTAGACTTGAAAGGTGGAGATTTCACTATGGGACAGGCTGCCCTCAAGGCTGTCTCAGCCAAAGTGGTTAAACATGAGAAAGCATGTATTAACAATCAACATATTTTCATACCTTTTGGCTTTGATACCTTTAGATTCATAGCACCACAGACTATGGAGCTTCTTAAGAGGGTGTAAAAAACTATGCGCAACGATGTCATGACTCCCTGATTTATGGATGTAGTGTTCAAAAGGATAGACTTTGTCATACAAAAGGGGTTGGCGATACAACTTGTTGTACATGTGCCTTATATTTCACAGTTATCATGATTATTTTTATATTAAGAATTGTCAAGTTTGTCAAAGAAAAAACTAATTGTAGTGAACCATTTATCTTTTATGATAGTGCAATTTGATGTAATAATTACTATCGACATATTTACAAAAGAATATAAAAGAAAATTGAATAATATTTTAAACTTTATTTATTACTAATTACACATTAAGGCACACTCTACACACTGTGATCTTAGATACCAAATTATTCTTACACGTGCAAAGTATTGAGTAACGTGAAAAGTACATGCACATACCAATTTAATGTCAAATGCTAGAGATCGAACATGTAAATTTCAGTTGATAGACAATTTCACTACGTCTTAAAATAAATTATTATATTTAATATAAATGGCATTATTCTAATCCTACCCAATCAAGTTGTTTTAAAAAATCCATAAAATAAATTCTCCGATACCATGCGGTAAACTACGTAAGTATATCTAAAACATAGACTTATTTGGCGCAACAAACTTAAATTATAGAAAAACACAATTTTGTTAAGAAAACATCATTGCAACTAGTTAGAACAATAACCTGTTATGCAAAACATACCCTTTTAATAAATATGTAAAATAAGAAATGGTGACATAAACCATTTGTATTATCTACTACAACACTGATATTAAAACTTAAACATTTAATTCTCATTCAATACAAATAGAAAGTAAGTTATAATATATCAGGCATGTTAGTTATATAAAAGCATACATAATATCGTGCACACAATGCTTCCAGGAAATTTTGCAAATAAATTAATTTGGTGCTTGGATGTATGTCTAAATAATATACATGTTTAAAGTTTTCATAATGAAATATAAAAATATATTTATAATGTATAAAATAACAACTAAAAATAATAATACTAAAATTTGACAAAGAGATGAGTCATTTTTTGTTCAATAAACTTTTTGCTACGGCTTTCAATACATGATTTTTCAGATTGAATTACATTAGCCAATTGAGTAAAAACTTAATAACGTCAATAAAATATATTTTTTAATTAAAGAGTATGTAGTAGATAAATAGTTTTTATAATTTTATGAAATATGATAGATAATATTTTGAATCCTTATTAAAATAAAATCTAGACATTAAGATACAAATACTACTTGGTTATATTAAATACTAATCCTAATCTACCCCATATCATCATTTTCCCATTGTATCCTAACTATCACTTCCCCTTCTTTCCAAAGATGTACATATAATTAAAACGAAGAATTTCTTATAAAAATGTCTTTTAATCAAGTAAAATCACAAACTTGTTATGTCAAATTTTTTTTTTCAAACACACAAATAATACATGATTATACGGATATATATGAAATTCCATACCAATAGATTCTTGTTATTTTCTAAAATGATAATTTCATCTTTAAGACTCTTGGTGTTGAACATTTAGTACTAACTCAATAGAGCCATAAAGTACAATCATGGTACATATGCTCCTCACATTGTATCAAGGAGTATTCTGTACAAATATATAAACATTGTTACGGTAAAAAATGATTGTTACACAATATCATTCAAGAAAAAATTTCCATACATTAAAGAAAACTTATTTTGCATTGTAAACTCCTGATGTGCATAATGGAAACAACACAAAGGATGTTGTAAAATGTCCCTAGTCATTTATAAGAGTAAAAGAAAATTAAGTGTAAATAAACATCTTATCCTCACATCATTGATTTCCCCATCAAATACATGGACCAAAATGTAGCATGTCATTATTTTGTAATCACATGGGCAATTCTCAAATTTTGCTTTCTCCAGTGGATTAACTCTACCACCATTTCCTATCCCTCAACTTGTAATCTCCCTTTATCCATCTCCTCGTCACCCCTTTCCTCTATTATACCCACCATTGGTGTCGCTCCCTTCTTCCTTCCCATTCTAAGGCAAACAATTTGTGATCTAGAACTTATCTCCATGTCACCCTTTTCACGTGAAGATACAATTCTTATAAAAAAACTAGTAGATGAGGGGTCGATTTACATGTATTGATAATATTAATCTCTAGCCTTGGTAGCAATAGAGTGAAATTATTGACAAGGAATGTAGAAACAACAAAGATAACATAAATGCAGAATGTAAAATATTCACAAATGTAGCAAAAGGAACAACTTCTCGAGATATAGTCAGAATTATAGGGGGTACAAGATATGGAAGGATTTTGAGTCATAATACAATAATTAAGAAGCAAAGAAAGATAGTGAGCATACCATTAACATACCTTCCATATGGATAAACTCGTCCCCAACATGGTTAGATAGCCATATATGTGTTCTCTCCCCATTGTCTATACTTCCCCAAGACAAGACATGAGTTTTTGGTATCTATACTATATAGGAAAGCTTGTCTAGGGTTTCAATGCAATATTTGTAGTTATTTTTTCAAACGAACTAGACCTTGTCTTTGTTTTAGAAATAACATTCTAGAGGTTATTTGCAATATTCACAACTTATAAGATGGGTGGGTAGTACTAGAGTTGAGACTCTTACCATGATTTTTCGCTAGCTGTCTACTAGGATCCTCACGGTTAGGGCTTCAGAAAGCCTAGATAAATCAATGACATTACGTGCCACTCCCTCCTCTAAGAGTTGTTTCTGATTGTCCTAGCTTGGAAGAAGAAGATAGGTCCCAGTCAAAAGGTTCCTTACTGGCCATAATGCCTATACCACTGACACCTATCACCAACATCGTAGTCGCTGATAGCTAATACCAATGTTCTCATAGTACTGACCATTACATGTAGCTCCTGCTACAGTCTTAGCTTGCCAGCTTCAATTCTTGTAAGTATGTTTTTCCTCTTTCTCTATGCTTCTCCTCTTCTCATGTATTTTTCCTCCTCTTATGTGTGTCTTTAGAATTTTTGTGCTCTTTTGTTGCAAGAAGTTTTGAGCAGTGTCAACCATCAATGTCTATTTTCAAACCACCAAATTTGCTTCCTAGTTGCTAGGGCTTGGCATGAGAACCATGTATGAGAAATTGGACTCACATGTTCAACATTGTGTCTACTGGAAGAAGGGGGACGAGATCAACATAGCGGACGACATAGTCTTTCTAGAACTGGGTGGTCATAAAATTCTTAAATTTAATGATGTACAAAATCTTAAAAAATTTGAATACTATATCATGGCCTAAGGAAACCTTGTAATTAACCCCTCCTCCAGTCCACTTGACTTTTGTTGAAGCACTCAATTTGGGTTTTTTTGCAACTACACCCTCTCAGCTAAATCATCCAACTAAAATATCTAGATGGGGTGAATAAAACTTTATAATAATTTTAATCAAATTTAAAGTGCAATGGAAGTGAAAGAGGAAACCACAATTGAGATAGGATTTAGACTGGTTCCGTCTACAGTGTCCGTCCACTACCCTGTTGTTGCCAACTAAAAATTTGTAAAAAACATTTTTTTTAGATTTATTTATTAGGAAATATTACAAAATAGTTGTTTTAACTAAATACTTTTCTTTATCGACAACGACAGAGTACCAAACAAACATATTCTTTTGAGGACTCCCAAACCACCGCCGGACGTGGAAGAGAACCGAATGCCACCTCTTCTTTTGCAAACTCTCAAAGAACCACCAGATGAGGAAGAGAACCGGATGCCACGTCTTCTTTTGTAGACTCCCAAAGTTCTACCGGACTGAGAAGAGAACTGAATGCCACCACTTCTTTTACAGCCAAAGGAAGAACACCTTCTTTTGCAGGATCATGGATAACCTTTTTTTTCTAGAAGTAACCCAAAAACAATTATAAATAATAGAAATAAGGTGGGAGAAAAGAATACACCAAGTAAGCTTCACAATATCCTTATGAATTAAGCTAATGGACCAAACCACTAAGGATGTATCAAGTTTGAATTGTGGTAGGATAAGCTAAGGCAAGAACACAAAAGGATTGTTGTGAATGATTTAAAAATGAGATGCTACAACTCTTATTGCTCAAGATGTAATGTATGTAAGTATGCAAGTGTGTGTTGGGGTATTCCTAGACCACTACTATTAATTGGAATGGTTTACAAGTGACTAGGATATCTTTGGGGGGAGTCTAGAGGATTCTAAAGGGTCAACTAGCCATTTGGATGAAATAAATGTAGGTGCAACGACTAGTTTGATCATAATAATTTTCCATTCTAGAATGTTTATCGATCAAGAAAAATTTTGACCGGGCAATGTCTCGACTGAAATGAATTTTGACCAGATACATTCAGAGTTCAAAAAAGTTTCAATGGCTATATATTTATCAAATATCTAAAGAATGCACAATGACTCTTTGTCAGTAGAAATAAATTTTTATCAAAGGTGTCACGGTCCATAGAGTTCCTCGAATGAAAAACTATAAAATATGTGTAACATTTGTAATACAAATAAGCATATATGAACAATTATTCAAATGATTGATGGTCCAATCATGATCTGCTAAGAGATTCCTGAAACACTAGAGTAGCATGTTAAATCCACAAATATGAAATATTTGTCATCATCAAAAGAGAAGATAAGTTAATATCCAATTAGTAAAAAATCTGTCCCTTTTGAAGATGGCAAGTATTTCTAATTAATAGAAAAAACTCAAAATGAATTATTCATACCTTAGTGAAGTTTTCCTTGAGTTTATTTAAAAATATGTTCATATTTACATTTGAGTGGTATGGAGCATCCATTTCTGAAACTAAAATGGAACAATTTAAAGTATGGTAGAGAGTCTCTTAGAATGAAAATGTGAAAGCTCAATCGACAATCTCAAGTAAAGTTTTTCTAAAGAAAAATTTCTCCCCCTTTGTCATCTCGAAAAGGTAAACATTATGAAGAGAAGATGACCCCCCTAAGTGGGGTACTCCCCCTTAATATGATCCACATATTAAGATAAAAATGTCAAATTTAGTCAAGAATGATTTCTCTATCATTTTCAAGGGATGTTAAGTCCAAAAATGATTAGAGAATCCATTAAGAAAAAAATGAGGTCAATAAACATATTTGTAGACCAAATATAAGGGATGTTAAGCCCATATTGAAATAGAGAATCCATTAAGAGCAATAAGATATGCAAGTTATAATAAAGGACTTTGAGACCACCCCCCCTAAGATCATACCAAGTAAATAGAGCTCCAACTAAAAAGATAGGCATTTATTCATGATAAAGCATTCATGTCAGTTGTAGAAACCAAGAAATCAAGTAAATATTTGAATCTAAAAAAACAACTTTTAAAATATCCAAATAAATTTTGTTAAACACAAATGAACAAGTTTGTGCATTGAATTATTTATCCCCCTTTGTCATCTTAAAAGATAGAAAGTATAAATACAAGATAACTCATCCTTAGGGGATACCCCTCTTGAATATGATGCCTAATTAAAGTAGATGATGTGATGTCACTTATTAAAAAAATGATTTCCAAATAAGGCTCATGACTAATGCATTTGATAAGATCATACAGTCAAATTCATGAGTGTCAACATGAGAATATAACTACTATTTGAAATTTTTTAGAGGATAAGTTCAACTTTTCACCAAAAAAATCAAGCATTATCTAGTAAGATCTAATGTAAGCATAGAAGTTATATCAAAAAAAATTTCTTGAAGTGTTATTGTTGAAATGAGTACAAAGAAAGGTAAAATTTTAAATGCAAAGATTTGATAAGGGAGTAGTTATAAGATCATCCAATCTTTTCTTGTGAATAGTATTTTTTTCATTAACCTAACATACTAGACAATTTGTTATTGTTCTACTTATACGTTTTGATTTTATCTGAATAAATTTTGACAAGTTCTATGCATATATAAGCCAAAAGAATTTTATAGATGTGAAATTGAGATATTTACTTACAATAATTTGAAAGATTCAAATTAGATTTCTGACCATCTTATTTTAGTTTTAAGAGATAATGATGTAGCAAAGTGACTTTAACTATCAATTATAAGATAACCAATTTAAAAACTTACTGTCAGTAATTCGGTCGAGTTGTGTTTCGATTGATTTCTCCCTTGATTGAACTGTTCTTAAACTGAGAGGTTCTCTGTCATAAAAAGATCCTTTTTCAATCAACTTAAAGCATATGAATAAACAAGATGTTCATAATTTATCTCATTTACAATATAAAAAAAATTTCAAGTTTAGTCTAAACAAATTCATAAGATCATCTTTGAATAACATAGAAAGAGATACCTCATCATCATCATTACCTTGAGTTTCATCTTCATCATGTGAATATCCTTCTTCTCCTTCATTATTGCCTTCTTTCTTCTTCTTTTTAAGTTTAGGGCTTTAGGATTGTCGAAGACCTTTATCTCCATATTGGTGACATCTAGTAGACAAAGATCTAATATTTTTTTAGAATAAGAAAGTACACTTTTCTGACCTTTAGCACAAATTTCTTCTTTTCTATTAGAAGGGTCAACTGAAGAGGAAGACTTTTCTATGAATGCAACTATTTTCTCTTCATTCCTTGCTTCTTTTTCTTGCCTTTCTTCTTCTTCAAGTTGTACTTCAGGTATTTACAAGTTCCCAAAAACTTTCTCAATCTTCATCTTGGAAACATGTTCTTCTTCATTGGTACTCAAATTATTGATTATAGAAGAAAAGTTCGCATCAATTTCACAAATAGTTTGATTTCTTGCATAAGAAATGATTCAATTTTTTCTCAAATATATTATTACTTTTTATTAGTAAACTATCTTCATTTGTAACCAAAAGTATTCTCCATATTTCATATGTGATTTCACAAGAGGATATTCTATCCAATTCTTTAAGAGAAAAATGTGAGTATAATATACTTACAACTTTGACATTGAGTGTAGCTTTTCTTATTGTTGGATCATTCCATTCCTCAAATTTTTATTGAATGAGGTTCATAAGGGTGGATGAGCATATTCCAAATATTTTCATCAATACCTTGAATATATAATTGAATATCTTGCTTATATTTCCTATAGTTGAATCCATCAAGAATTGTCAATAGTTCTCCATCAGTAAGGTTGCTAATCACACCGTCCTTCATTTCTTCAAGACCTATAAGGGCTCTTAAAAAACCTTCTCTGATACCAAATGAAAGATCTAGAGAGGGGTGAATAAAGTATTATAATAATTTCAATCAAAGTTAAAGTGAAATAGAAATGAAAGAGGAAACCATAAGAGAGACATGATTTAGAGTAATTCCATCTACGACGTCAGTCTACTACCTAGTTGTTTCCAATTGGATTTGTAACAAATTTTTTTTTAATTTATCTATTAGGAAAAATTACAAAATAGTTGCTACAAGAAAACCCTCTTTTTTTACCAGCTACGGAAGAGCACCAACCAAACCTCTTCTTTTACAGACTCCCAAAGCACCATCGGGCATGGAAGAACTGGATGCAACCTCTTCTTTTGTGGACTCCCAAAATATCACCGCACGAGGAAGAGAACCGAATGTTGACTTGAGAGTAATACAATTCCCATATTTTGATAATGACTTAACTATTCCATTCATATGTATCTAATATGTTTGTTCAAGATTGATTGTAGGTGCTAGGTACATGAGAAGGATCAAATTAAACAAACCCTAGCTTGTTCTAGTTCAATTCAAAAGCAATGCAATGCAATGCGCATTTTGGGAAATCACTCCAAATGACTTTAGACTAATTTTTTATTCACTTTTATTGATGATATGACTTGTAACTAAGATGAGAAAAAATCAGGGACATTAATTCCAATGATCACTCAAATGTCAATTTAGAAAATTTGTCACAGGTTGTTTATCAGTCGAGTTGGAAACTCAGCCAATCTAGTAATGGATTTTCTAGAGAGACTAATCAATCAAGTTGCACACTCACAAAACTCGACCGATCGATCAACTAAGTAAAATTGAATTTTAACTCATCGGTCGATTTTTCCAAGATAAACTCAACCAATAGTTTAAAAATTGTCTTTGTCACTTAGTAGATCGGTCGAGTTATCTTTATTGAAACTCGACCGAATGTACTGTATGGAAAACACAAAAAAGTGATTATAACCTTTGGAGTGTTGTTTTAAATGAGAATAGATCTATTGTAACTTAGAAATTTACTATATTTCTCCCTTAAGTGATCTCACACTCAAGGGAACACCCCCACCTATAAATAGGACCCCTTGGAGTTCATTCCAAGTTTGCTCATTCATACTATTCTAAGTCCTTTCTATAGTTGAGTGTTTTCAACTCCTTGAGCCCCTTTCACCCTCTCATTTACATAGAATTTCGTGAATATGAGTGAGTTAGGTCATTTGTAAGAGAGCTACTTCCTTGTGCTTGTAAATCTCTCATTCCATTCCAGCTATTCTACCCCTTTTCTCAAAGAAGCAAAGGTGAATAAATCTACTCCGAGTGAGGGTGAGGTTGTTGTTGTTCTTCGTCAAGGTTTAACAAGAGGTGAAGATCTTCTCTGGGTGAAGGAAAAGGGCAAGGCCAAGATTCAAGAAGATTAGGAAAATTCCTTTGAGGCCAAAGACTTGATGCAAATGTGGATAAGTCCTTGTTGAAGGATGAAGACATCGTCATCAAGTGGGTAAGTCCTTGTGTAGGTGGAAGACTCTTGTCTTGAATAGGTAAGTCCTTGGATGTATGATAGTATCCTTGTATCTCTTATGAATGGAATATAAGTATACATGGATTGAAAAGTACCAAAGGTTGACCTCTCTAGGTAGTGGATTGACTCTCTCCTAGTTTAGAGAGTGGAACCACTCTAAACCACCTTATCCAAGTGTGTGCTTCAATTTATCTCATCCTTGCTATGCTTGCTGAGTTAGGACTTCAAATTTCTCTTAAGCTATTGGTTTTGATTGATATAATTTTAAAGGTCTAACTTTTCTTGTGAGAATTTTGAAGCTCTATTCAACACCCTCCCCTCTTGATCCCTAGATCCAACAAGTGGTATCTGAGCTAAGGATCTTATCCAACAGTATCCTACGAGATGAGAAGATGAGAGACAACCTACTTGGTTCACTCAACCTAAAGGGAGGCTTCTCCATGCATCCTATAGTCTTCAACGACACCAACTTCCTCTATTAGAAGAGGCGTGTGAAAGAATGTATTTCTGGCTTAATTCCGAGGACAAAATTTCTTTTAAGGTGTGTAGGATGTGATGGAGTGGACTTTTGGAATCCCTAGATGTCCAATGACATAAGTCAAATCACATGGTTGAGTTATATTAAGAGTTCCAAGCTTTTGACAAAGTAGGTGTGTTGATGTGAGGTTGATATCATGATTAAGATCTCTCTTTTTATGCCTTCTTGAGGAATTTAATTGAATGGTCTAACAATTGAGTTTTGGCACCAAATTCGTGTACAAGGTACCTTTTGTAGTGAGGAAGCTATGGTTAGAATTTGGTGGCAATTGGATGTTCCTAGAGAGTTATAAATGTTTGAAAATGATTAAATATTTGTGTATAGTGATGATCCATAGACCTAAGTTGGTGGCTTGATGTTGTGTCACGCAGCCTTTGACCTTGGCTGGGTGTGACCAAAACATGAGCCACGAATTGACTTCGTGGCTGTCTTTCAACCCTTGTTTTAACTGATCGGATAGTTTAAAGACCTTCCCATAGCTTTGGACCAAGAGGAGACATGGGATAGCTTCGTGGGTGAGCACCCACGCCCCTCATGCTCGTTGATCGTGGGACGAGAGGGAGGAGCAGAGAAGTTGGCCTCGACTTCTAGAGAGCATTCATTCAAACTAGAGTTTGTGGTTGATGGGTAAGAGGTGAGAGAGAACAGACTCCCTACTTTCCTCCCTTCTCCACTGTGGCAAGCAGGTGGAAGCTGGAGGTGGAGAATGGAGCTAGAGGGTGGTCTCGTAGGAGATGAGAAAGGGAAAATGATTAGGGAGGCAAGACGAGCAGGAAGCGACGTTTCCAGTGGTTTTCTGTGAGGTACCCCATGGCCGAAGACATCTAGTTGGCTGGAGAAGAAGATGGAGTTCGGGGAGTAGCCTGAAGCGCATCCCACTGGGCTATGAAGGTGCCTTCGTGTTCCTGGAGGATGTGTGAAGCTATCAGAAGCCTCAGAGATGTTGAAGGTCAAGTAGAGGCCATATGCCTCTTTTCCCCACTACGCCAGGAGTAGGCGCCGACGAGCACATGGAGGAGGAACGAGGAGACACCATCAGCAAAGACAGCTAGCCACCAGTATGGAGGGAAGCTTGTCGGAGGTCCTGAAGGTCTTAGCAGTTGTCAAGGAGGAGGGGGAGCTGCGTGATTGATCTCCGGAGCAGAGCCCAACCACGACGACGCTCACGGGAAAGCAGAGCCCGATGGGGACCCAAGCAATCGACAACGGTAGCCAGATCTATAGCTCGTGCTTGACTAGATGGCGAGTGAGGAAGGAGGGAGACACACCACTCGATCTCTCACTGGAGGTGGACCGTGCAGCGGTGCCCTGGAGAAATAGAGGAATGCACACGGGCGTCCGCTGTGGTTGCGTTCTCGCGAGAAAGGGAAAGGAAGGGGAAAGGAAACCTGAACCTGGCCTACACCAAGTGACCTAGTAAACCAGCCGTCCAGAAGCCAAACCAGAGAGAACTGGCCCACAGCAGCAACCAAGGAGGTGCACCCTCCTCCGGGCCACGTGTCACCTCCGGATTGGCTCAAAAAAGGTAAAATCCCTAAAATGCTAAGTTCTTATATAATTCATAGAAATTAGCTTGGTTATCAAAAAAATACAAGTAATATACCGAAATTCTCAAAAAAAAGAGTAGAACATGGTAGAATGTTAATACCAGGCTTTTGATGCACTAATAATAGTGATATCATGTAATTAGTGAAATGCTTGTTTAATAGATAATAAATACCAAATGATGATATAAAATTATGGGAAAATGTCAATAAGTCTATAATAATGTTTATAGTGCATATGAAGTCATATATGGTCACGTTGATGCATGGAAGCATATAATTTGATTAATATGGCTAATTAGGGCTAATAACACTAAATATAATGTAATAAATACATACATGCTCAATAAATGATGGAATTTATGGAAAACCCTCATTTCAGTAACTGGAAGATAATATGTAAATATGAGATTAGTTTTATACACATAATCCATGTTATATGAAGAGCACCCTTAATACAAGGG
This sequence comes from Alisma plantago-aquatica, assembly GCA_963693085.1. Taxonomy (NCBI): domain Eukaryota; kingdom Viridiplantae; phylum Streptophyta; class Magnoliopsida; order Alismatales; family Alismataceae; genus Alisma; species Alisma plantago-aquatica. Next base: position 118,894,609 of record OY856412.1, read on the forward strand.
ATGTAACCTTAATATGGTTAATGAAAGTGACATAATGTTAAATACGTTCACATAATAATGTGACACATGAGTATATCGAGATAATGAACCATAATCTGGAATATGACATCACTAAGATGATAAGACAAGTAATGATGGAAATATCCTAATGAGATAAGCTAAAGCCTAATGAACACGATTAGGGTTAAGATGAGATGTTTGATGATGAGAATTTGATGATAGTATATGAACTTATCTTAATCAGGTTTAACAAGATATAGTTGACATCAGGAGTATATGAGATGTTTAAGATATCTCTTTGGAAGGTACACCATTACCTCTTGATTGGCTTATTATACATTATGCTTGTGTTATATGGGAGTAAATACTTGGCATATGGTATTGGATGAAATGATTGTTCTTGTATGATATCTTGCTTGATTTTCCATACTTATGGCTATGAACACATGAAACATAAGATATGGGATCCATCATATGATAGCACTAAACTCTTTGGTAGTACATTGCATGGAAGTGATCTCAAACTCTTTGGTAGTAGATCACATGTGTTAGATCTCAAACTCATTGGTAGTATATCACACGTTAAATGATCTAAAACTCTTTGGTAGTAGATCATAAGGCCTAAAAACATCAAAGCCCTTGGGGGCAGATGTACGAGATATATGATGGAAATGTGCTTAAAATATATGTGTTCTCTTCTTGTTAATGAATATCTTTTTTCCAGTATACACTTTTCTTTATATTTGTTTAAAGCTGCTAAGTATTAGTTTTATCTTATTGCCAAGATATGATGAGAGATATATAAAAGACACGTAGGCGTACTCAGTACAATATTCTTGAATATTGTGCTGATGTGTACCGCATGTAATCTTTTTATTTAGGTTGTGGTTATGATCTTGAAGATCTAGGATAGTGAGAGTTGTATGGCGAGCTGATGTACAGGTGAACATGTTGTCTTAAGATCCTGTAGTTTAGTGGTAGTACATGCATATGTATAGTTTATTGTTCAATATGTAATATCAAATGTTGTAACAATTCATGTTGTAATTATATGTTGAATGGTGAACATGTGTGTATGGTTTTATTATTGTTCATGTACATGTGCTATTGTGTTTCCTTTTGACTCCCTTGATTTTCTTCTTCTTAGCCTAGTGTGGGATGTTTAAATTGGGATTCTCACTGAGGTGAGAGTTTCAATTTGGACGTCACACATCAGATTAAGTTTTCGAAAATCCGGGGATGACATAAGGCGTATGTAGTTCTACATTCAAGGCATGAACTTTTATATGTGGAAGGTGATGGTAACACCATACAAGGAGCCAACCGGAGCTATTTCAACATGGAATGAAGTTGCACTAAAAGAATCCAAACTCAATGCCTAATCCATAAGCATCCTCTATGCAACCCTTACCCCAACGGAGTTCAACCACATCTCATCTTGGGACACCGCCTATGAGATTTGGGATATATTGTGCATTACTTATGATGGTACAAAGCAAGTCAAGGAGGTTAAGTTAGACATGTTGAATAGCCGTCTAGAGAACTTCAAGATGGGAAAGAAAGAAGGGATTGTGGAGATGTATGTTGACCTAGAGGTTATTCATTGTCCATATTTTGATAATGACTTAACCATTCTATTCATATGTATCTAATATGTGTATTCAAGATTGATTTTAGGTGTTAGGTACATGAAAAGGATCAAATTACACAAGCCCTAGCTTGTCAAAGTTCAAGTCAAAAGCAATGCAAGTGTGCTAATTAGGCAATCCATGTAAATGACCTTAGAAGAATTTTATGATCACTTTTATTGATGATATGACTTGTAACTAAGATTAGAAAATTATGTGGGACACTTAGTACTAAGTTTTAATCACTTTTTAAGAACTTTAGAAAATCAATCAAAAGATGATGATCTGTCTAGTTACAATCTCAATCGATCCACAGGATCAATTTTCTGGACAGTGCATCAGTCGAGTTGTGCATTCATAGAACTCGACCGATTGAGTTACTGACCAAATGCTATTTTCATTGGTCGGTCAAGTTCTCCCAGGACAAGCTCGACCGATGGTTTCAAAATTAAGTTTGTCTTTTACCTGATTGGTTGAGTTACCTTTATTGAATCTTGACCGAATGTACTGTACGGAAAATGCAGAAAAATTGATTCTAAAAGTTGGTGACTTGTTTGGACAAAAATAGATCTATTGCCTTATGCGAAAATGGCTACCATTCGGCCCTAAGTATTCCACAACTCAAAGGGGCACCCCCAACTATAAATAGGACCACTTGGAGTTCATTTCAAGGTTTCTCATTCAATATTTGCTTGGTCCTAGCCTAGTTGAGAGTGCTTCACACCTTTGAGCCCCTTTCTCTCTCTAGTTTCAATTCAAATATGTGAATATGAGTGAGTTAGGATCCCTTATAAGAGAGCTATTTCATGTATCCATGTAAAGCTGTCCACCTCCATCTTCCTACCCACTTTTCTCATTGAAGAAAGGGTTTGAAGATCTTCTCCAAGTGAAGGAGAAGAAGTGGATGTTCTTCAAGGTTGAAAAAAGCACGGTGATCAAGATCTCCAAGTGAAGGAGATAGGAAAGGCAGATGTTCAAGAATGATAGGTAATTCCTGGAAGGAAAAAGACTTGAAGATTGAGTGGGTAAGTCCTTGTTGAAGTATGAAGACTCCTTGCTCAAGTGGGTAAGTTCCTTTGGTAGGTTGAAGATCCTTGTTTGAGGTATTAAGTCCTTGGTTGAATGTGATTTTTGTCTTGTAATATTATGATGGAATATAAGAGCACCAAAATTGAAAATCCTAGAGACTAACCACCTCTAGTTAGTGGACTGACTCACTTCTAGTTTGAAGTGTGGAACCACTCTAAACTACTTTGTCTAAGTGTATTCTATCCTTGTCTCTCATCCTTGCTATGCATGTTAGTTAGGAACTTCAAATTGGTTGTGTGCTTAAGTTTTCGCACTTAATATAATTTGAAGGTCTAATTTGTTTTGTGATATTTATGAAGCTCTATTCATCCCCCTCTAGAGCCCTTGATCCAACAAGTGCTATCAAAGCAGGTCTTCGCCAAGCTACTTCCACAAGTAGGAGAAGATGGGCGATTTAGCACATGGATCTCTCAACTTGGAGGGAAACTTCTCCATGTGAATCTTTGACGACACCAACTTCCTATATTGGAAGAGAAGAATGTAGTTCTACCTCCAAGGAGTAAGCTACGAGATGTAGAAGGTGATGTACCTAAAGTATGAAGATCCAAAGGGTGAAATATCCACATGGACGGAAGCCCAAATGAAGTAGGCTCAGCTCAATGCCAAATTTGTGAGCATCATCTATGCAGCCCTCACTCTATCTGAGTTCAACCAGATCTTCTCATGGGACACCGCAAATGATATTTTGAACAAGCTATGTGTCACCTATGAGGGAACAGATCAAGTAAAGGAGGCTAAGATCTACATGCTCGGTGGTCTCCTTGAGAACTTCAAGATGGGAAAGAATGAAAGAGTGGCGGACATGTAGACAAAGATTAATGTCATCATCAATGGATTGGCAGCTCTTAGTAGTGTAATGGACAAAGTCACAATCAACTCAAAGATCTTGATATCTCTTCCAAACACATGGGAGCCCAAGGTGACCTCCATTGAAGAAGTGTAAAAGCTTAGTGAATTGTCAACTGAGGAGCTGGTTGGCGACCTTCACGCTCATGAGCCAAGGCTTGACAAGCAAGAAGAAGAAAAGAGAGAAGAGAAGGAGTCCAAGAAGATCAACGACACATCCTTCAAAGGTCAAATTCAAAAAATGGTTTGGCAACAACAACTTGAACTCAAGTCCCCTACTCCTTCCTCAAGTGAAGATGAAGGCCCAAATGAGCATGAAGCTAACTACTCTAAGGTTAAGTACTTCAAAGGGAAGTCTTCTTCATCTACTCCTAGGTTCTATGAATGTGGCAAAAAAAACCATTACAAGAGTGATTTCCCCTAGGCCAAGAAGAACCATCACAAGAGCAGCCACAAGAAGGACAAGGAGTATAAGAAGGAAGGAAAATACAAGAGAAAGGAAAAGAAAGAAAGGAGAAGTAAAGATGCAACTCATGCAGCTTGGGAGGAATCTTCCTCAAGTTCTTCTAGCTCCAAAGATGGAGAATGCCATCTTTCTCTCATGGCCTCTACAAGTGATGATGTAGGTTAGGAAAGTGAGGTAAGTGAAGTTAAGTTGCATGAGTTTTCTAGAGAAACTCTTATTGATATGCTTAATGCTAGCCGGTTACCTTTTACTAAATGCAAAGCTAAAAAGAAAAGGTTAGGAAAGATTATAGATGATATTTATGCTAAGATTGAGATTCTAGATCAAAATGAAAAGCTACATCTTGATAGTATTGATTCTTTGCAAGGGAAATTTCTTGATCTTAAGCTCAAATACAATGGAGTTAAATTTGAAAATGGTGTCCACCTTAAGAAAATTGCTACTCTCAAGGAAGAGAAAAAAAATGCCAAGATGAGATTGATGTTTGTAAAACTCAAAATGTAGAACTTAACCTCATTGATGAAGCTAGGAGAAAAGAAATTTATGCTTATCAAAGAGAAATTATTTTTCTTAAATCTGAAAATGCTAAGTTTCTTGCTCAAGTAAATGATTTATCCTCTATACCTATCTTGCAAAGTAATGAGGTAGCTAGCACTACTCTAGAATGTGATTATTTTCATACTAAAGCCCTTTGTTTATAGGCTAGCCTATTGCATGCTAGAGATGATCTTGCTAGATTATCTTCTACTATCATTAATCTTAGTGATGATAGTGAAAATTTAAGAGCTTCTTTGCAAAAGTTTCTTATGGGAAAGAAATCCCTTAATGTTGTCCTAGAACACTCTACCAAACAAATTGGTACTAGTGGTTTAGAATATGATGGGATTGCCCCTAAGGGTAAGAAAAATAACAAGAGTAAGGGTAAGAAGAAGATTGTGGAACCTCCTTTATTCCATGGAGGGACTTCTGGCTCTAAGAACCCAATGGTATGTGCTCATTGTAAATGTGATGATCATTATTCTACTTATTGTCCTTACAAGCCAAAGGGGACCAACCCAAAGATGAAATGGGTCCTCAAGATAACCCCGAATCCCAAAGTTTGAGTTGGGCACTAACATCCTTCTTTCATGTAGGTTAAAAGAAGGTGGATTGTTGATAGTGGCTCCTCAAAGCACATGATAGGTGAAATCAGCCATTTCAACAAATTCATAAAGAATAAAGGAGGATTGGTGACCTTCAGGGACAACAAAAAGGGTAAGGTAATAGGTGACGGTGATGTAGGCAATGAGCTTTGTATTAAAAATGTTTTGCTTGTTGATGGACTACATCACTATTTGATAAGTGAAAGCCAACTTTATGATAATGGTTATCTTATTCTATTTACTTCTTTAGAATGTTTTCTAGCTTCTAGATTCCCTCACTTACAATGTTATATATAAGGGAACTAGAAATGGTAATCTATATGTTATTGTGCTTGATGCTCTAAAGCCCGTACTTGATAAATGCTTATTTGTGGATGAAAATGATATATCTCTTTGGCATCGTCGGTTGGGTCATGTGAATATGCATCAAATGAAGAAATTGAGCAAAAAGGAATTGATTAGGGGACTTCCAAAATTGGATTTTGAAAAGGATGAGGAATGCCAACCTTGCACACAAGGAAAGCAAACCAAGTCCTCCTTCAAATCCAAAGGAGTCCTTAGCACCAAAAGATCTCTTGAGTTTCTTACAAGGAAAGAAAACCAAATCCTCCTTCAAATCCAAAGGAGTCCTTAGCACCAAAAGAGATCTTGAGCTTCTTCACATTGATTTATTCGGATCTATGAGAACTCAAAAGCTTCATTGTTCCAAGTATTGTCTTGTGATTGTCGATGATTTCTCTCGCTATACTTGGACATTATTTCTCATCTCTAAAAGTGATACTCTAGATGTTTTCTCGAGATTTTGTAAACAAGTTGAAAATGAAGCTTCTTTCCGGATTGTTTCTATCCGTAGTGACCATGGCAGAGAGTTTGAAAATGATCTTTTTGAGCGCTTTTGCAAAAAATATGGTTACTCGCACAATTTCTCTTCTCCTCATAGACCTCAACAAAATAGGGCAGTATAGAGAAAGAATAGGCCACTATAGGAGATGGCTAGAACCATGCTTCTAGAGTATGACACTCCAAACAAGTTTTGGGCTGAAGCCATTAGCACCTCATGCTTTGTGCAAAACCAAGTTTTTACGCATCCATCTTTGAAGCAAACCCCCTATGAGTTATGGCATGGTAGAAAGCCATCCATCGACTTCTTTCACATTTTTGGATGTCCTTGTTTTGTTTTGAACACAAAGGATTCTCTCGACAAGTTTGATCTGAAATCGTACAAGGCTTTCTTCCTAGGCTATAGCACTACAAGCAGGGCTTATAGAGTGTTTAATATTGAACTATCTAAAATTGAAGAATCTATTAATGTCAAATTTATTGAATTGAACCCTACAATTGGAAAGAATGTTGTTGATAATGATGTTGCAGATGACTTAATTCCAATCTTAAAAGACTTCAACATCGACAACAAAGGTAAGCAGGTGGTTGAAGAAAAAGATGAAGAGAAGAAGAATCCCACTCCTCGCTTCGCAAAGAACCATCCCAAAGAGCTAATCATCGGTGATCCATTTGGGATGGCAAAGACACGAGCTGCCTACAATAAAGAACAAGAAGACAGTGCCTTCATCTCACAACTGGAGCCAAAGAACATCAAGGAATCTCTTGGAGATGACGAGTGGATCCTAGCCATGCAGGAGGAACTAGAGCAGTTTAAGAAGAATCGAGTGTAGACTCTAGTACCAAGACAAAGTGACAGAAAAACCGTTCACACCAAATGGGTCTACCGCAACAAGCTTTATGAAAATGGCAAGGTGGTAAGGAACAAAGCAAGGTTAGTGGCTCAAGTCTACAATTAGCAGGAAGGTATTGATTTTGATGAAACTTATGCTCCTGTTGCTAGACTTAAATCTATTAGAATGCTACTTGCTTTTGCTAGTTATAAGAATTTCTTGCTATATCAAATGGATGTTAAAAGTGCATTTTTGAATGGTACAATCAAGGAGGAAGTATTTGTTGCTCAACCGCCGATCTTTGAAAATGACAAGCTACCTAACCATATTTATTTGCTACAAAAATCTCTCTATGGACTCAAACAAGCACCTGGATCTTGGTATGAGAAATTAAAGAACTTTTTGTTAGACAATGGCTATGTCATGGAAAAAGTTTATTCTACTTTATTCCTAAAACACACTTCTAGCAATTTTCTTATCATTCAAATTTATGTTGATGATATCATTTTCGGCAGAACTAATCTTGATCTTTGCAAGGAGTTTAGTTCTCTTATGCAGAGTGAGTTCAAGATGAGCATGATGGGTGAGCTTACTTTCTCCCTCGACTTCCAAATCAAGAAAACCAAAGATGGAAAATTCATCAACCAAGGCAAGTACACCAATGAGCTACTCAAACACTTTGGAATGAAGAACATGAAGCCGATGGACACACTCATGTCCAACACCGCCAAACTTGATAGAGATGAAGAAGGTGAGAAGGTAGATGAGAAGCTCTATAGAGGTGTTATTGGAAGTTTATTTTTCTTAATTGTCTCTAGACCTGACATAATGTTTAGTGTTGGATTTTGTGCTCTCTTTCAATCAAGCCCTAGGAAATCACATCTTATTGCCATTAAGTGGATTTTGAGGTACTTAGCCAAAATGCAAAACTTTGGACTATGGTACCCTAAGTCAAGGGATTTTACTCTTATAACATATAGTTATGTTGATTATGTGGGTTGTTTGATTGATACAAAGTGCACAAGTGGCACTTGCTTCCTCCTAGAACCATGCTTGGTGTCTTGGTTTTCCAAGAAACAGAGCACCATGGCATTATCAACTACTGAGGATGAGTACATTGCAGCCGGAAGTTGTTGTGCCCATGTCAATGGATGAAGCAAATGGTCCAAGACATTGACATACATTTTGATGCTTCTCCTATCTATTGTAATAATATTAGTGCAATCATCTATCTTATAATCCTACATTTTATAGTAGAGATAAACATATAGAGGTTGTCATCACTTTCTTCATGATCATATTGCCAAAAAGGATATTTATATCACACATGTAGACACGGAAAATCAGTTGGTTGATATTTTCATCAAACCTCTAGCTAGAGAGAAATTTAACTTCATTAGATCTAAACTACTCATAATTGCTTTAGATGATATTGACATGTTATCTAGTTAGTTGATTTTATTCTATATGTCTTGCTCATTCTTAAATCACCTTGCTTGCCTAAAAACAATTACTAAAATTTGCTTGTTGTAATGCTTAGTTTTGCTTTTTTTGGGCATTTCTCGAATTTTGTGTTTTTATCGCTAAATAGTACCCAATGATGTGTGATATGTGCCTAAGTATGTTCAATATAAATAATAGACTTGAAAACTAATTTTAATTAGCATTAAAATGGCTAGAAATTAAGTTTGATGGTTTTAGGTCAGGTTGACCATCGGTCAAGTTTCCTCCAGTACAAACTCGACCGATCCATGGCCGAGAGCTATTCTGAAATGGACCAATCGGTCACGTTTTTTACTCTTAGAACTCAACCGATCACTAGGCTGAAGCCAACTTAAGTTGGTTTTGGCCGACTATTCTCCCTCTCAACTAGAGAATAGACGACAGATTCCCCTTCTTCTAGCCCTAAGCTCTCAACCCCAACCCTTACCTTCCCTCTCCTAACCCTTTTCCGACCTAGATAGGCTACCCTAGACCTTCCCCCTTGCTCTTCCTTGGTGTGTGAACGAGTTTGGTGGCTTGCTTTGTGTGTTTTCTCTCTTCTTCTCCTTCTTTTCACCTCGTTTCGTGTGTCCAATAAAACCCTCATGGGCTACATGATGCACCAACATGCATACAACCTCCAGGTTTAGGAACACTTGCACCATGATTTATGTCCAATCATGTCCAACATGAACTTATCCTATGCACACCCATACCCCACCTACCAGCCTTTCCCCAGTAGTTATTATGCTTCCTATGCATACAATCATTACTACCCTACCCCCGAGCCTTCCTTTGTTTCTCCCTCACCCTCTGCTACTGGTGGTCCTGCTCCCATCTACCTATCATTTCCTAATGGCCCCTTGGCTACTCTTCTTGCCAGTCTTGGTGATTCTTCTCCTTCCTTCCCTCAGGCCAATGAGCTCTATGCTCTTGGTATAACTTGGGATGAGCAGAATGCTCATTGGCCTGATTGTGGTTTTGGTCCTTCTGTGAATGAGGAGATGCCTGACCATGCTGATACTGAGACTGTTGCTACTGATGACGATGGTGGTGATGGTGAGGATGCTTTAGATTATGGTGATGGCTCTGGTGCTTATTCCGATGATGAAAGCACTACTGCTGCACCTTCATATGGAGATGACGACAATGAGCCTAGAGTTGATGATGATGATGTTGTGGACATAGATAGTCTAGATGTCTAGTTGTTTTTTAGTTTTTTAGTTTAGTTTGTTGATCATATATATCTTTATAGGCTATTTTGTATTAGAAACATCTGGGCACATTATCTGAGATGTACTATTTTATCATCATTTTTCATCGCTTCTTGCTTGTAGCTGCTTTTATGAGAACATGCTTCTGAGTTGTAATCTATGTTATGTGCACTCTTGCTCTTTGATAAGTTATATCCTATGTGTTGGTGCCATATTTCACCATATTTTGATTATGACTTAGCTTGTGTGTTTCTTTCGTCTCCGGTTGATATATGATATGAGATTGCAAGTTTGAATATCAACTTGATTGTGTTTGGAGAAGATTTGATTGTATGCTCTTTTACCCCCCTCACTTTTTTATAATGTCAAAAGGGGGAGAGAACTTCAATGTCTTGAACCTCAATCATATTGCTATTCTTTGTCATACTTCTTCTTATTGCTTATGAGATCCTTTTCTTGTTCATTATATGCTTTATCATGTGACTTGCAAAGGACCATATAGTAAATGTATGCTATAATTGATTTGTGTAGATAGAGTAACTATGCAGGTTAAAATAAGTATAGATTGAGGGGGAGAAATTCACATTGTTCAAATCTTAATACCCCCTAATTCACAAGGCAAAGGTATAATTTCTATATCATTTTCAATATGTTTGAAGAATGGTTTGTCATTGTCAAAAAGGGGGAGAATGTTAACCTAGAGGTTATACATTGTCCATATTTTGATAATGACTTATCCATTCCATTCATATGTATCTAATATATGTATTCAAGATTGATTTCAGATGTTAGGTACATGAAAAGGATCAAATTACACAAGCCCTAGCTTGTCAAAGTTCAAGTCAAAAGCAATGCGAGTGTGCTAATTAGGAAATCCATGTAAATGACCTTAGAAGAATTTTGTAATCACTTGTATTGATGATATGACTTGTAACTAAGATGAGAAAATTATGTGGGACACTTAGTACCAAGTTTTAATCACTTTTTAAGCACTTTAGAAAATTGATCACAGGTTGTTGATCGATCGAGTTACAATCTCGATCGATCCACTGGATCAATTTTCTGGAGAGTGCATCGGTCGAGTTGTGCATTCATAGATTTCAACCGATCGAGTTACTGACCAAATGGTATTTTCATTGGTCATTCGAGTTTCCCCAGGACAAACTCGACCAATGGTTTGAAAATTGGGTTTTTCTTTTACCTGATCGGTCGAGTTACCTTTATTGAATCTCGATCGAATGTACTATACGAAAAACACAGAAAAATTGATTCTAACTGTTGGTGACTTGTTTGGATGAAAATAGATCTATTGACTTGTGCAAAAATGACTACAATTTGGCCCTAAGTGTTCCCTAACTCAACGAGGCACCCCCATCTATAAAGAGGACCACTTGGAGTTCATTCCAAGGTTGCTCATTCAATATATGCTTAGTCCTAGCCTAGTTGAGAGTGTTGCATGCCTTTAAGCCCCTTTCTCTCTCTAGTTTCAATTCAAATCCATGAATATGAGTGAGTTAGGATCCCTTGTAAGAGAGATATTCCCTATATCCATGTAAAGCTCTCCACCTCCATCTTCCTATCCCCTTTCCTCAGTGAAGAAAAGGCTTGAAGATCTTCTCCAAGTGAAGGAGAAAGAGTTGTTGTTCTTCAAGGTTGAAGAAAGCATGGTGATAAAGATCTCCAAGTGAAGGAGATAGGAAAGGAGGATGTTCAAGAAGGATAGGTAATTCTTGGAAGGAAAAAGACTTGAAGATGGAGTGGGTAAGTCCTTGTTGAAGGCTGAAGACTCCTTGCTCAAGTGAGTAAGTTCCTTTAGTAGGCTGAAGATCCTTGCTTGAGGTAATTAGTCCTTGGATGAATGTGGTTTTTTTCATGTAATCTTATGATGGAATATAAGAGCACCAAGATTGAAAAGTCCTAGTGACTAACCACCTCTAGGTAGTGGACTAACTCACTTCTATTTTGAAGTGTGGAACCACTCTAAACAACTTTGTCCAAGTGTATGCTATCCTTGTCTTTCATCCTTGCTATGCATGTTAGTTAGGACTTCAAATTGGTTGTATGCTTAAGTTTTTGCAGTTAATATAATTTGAAGGTCTAATCCATTTTTTGAGATTTGTGAAGCTCTACTCACCCCCTCCCCTCTAGAGTCCTTGATCCAACAATGTACTATAGGCTCAATGTGATCATCAATGGCCTAGCTGCTTTGGTCAACACTTTGGATAGAGGTGTAATCAACTCAAAGATCTTGAGAACTATAACAAAGATATGGGAGTCAAAGGTGACCTCCATTGAAGAAGTGACGAGCCTTGGTGACATCCCAACTGAAGAGCTCATTGGAAACCTCCAAGCTCATGAGTCAAGACTTGACAAGTAAGAAGAAGAATCTAAGCAAGAAGAGAAGGAAGCTAAGAAGATCACGGATAGTGATTTCAAAGCACAAGAGGAGGCACTCATCCTTCAACAATGACTTTCTTTTCAGACATCTCCCTCATCCTCTAGTGAATATGTTGGCCATAGTGAGCATGAATCCAACTACACCAAGGACAAGCACTTCAAGGGAAAGCAATCATCCTCCTCTACTCCTAGTTGCTACAAGTGTGGACAAAAGGGACACTACAAGAGTGATTGTCCCAAGTCAAGAAAGTCACACCACAAGGGTAGCTCTAAGAAGGAGGAAGAGTACAAGAAGCAGAGCAAGTATAAGAGGAAGGAAAAGAAGGAGAAAAGACACAAGAATGCAGCTCATGTAGCTTGGGAGGAATCATCCTCAAGTAGCTCTATATCCAAAGAAGATGAAGAGTGCCACCTTGCACTCATGGCCTCTACTAGTGAAGAAATTGGTGAGGTAAGTGAGGTAATATTACATGAGTTTTCTAAGGAAACTCTTATTGATATGCTTGTTTCTACATGTTCTTCTTTTGCTAAATGTAAATCTAAAAGAAAAAGGTTAAGAAAAATTGTTGATGATTTGTATGCTAAACTTGAAATTCTTGAGTTTAATGAGAAAACTCATCTTTAGAGAACTGATAACTTGCAAGGACAATATCTTGATCTTGAGCTCCAATAAAATGGAGTTGGGTAAGAAAAAGAGCAAGGAGACCTCCTTTTTCATTGGAGTGTCTTCTGACATGAAGAACCCTATGACTTGTTCTCATTGCAAGTGTGATGATCATTACTCTACTTATTATACTTACAAGCCTAAGGGGACCAACCCAAAGACGAAATGGGTCCCCAAACTAAATTCGGATCTCAAAGTTTAAATTGGGAACCAACACTCTCCTTTCTTGCAGGAAAAAGGTAGATGGATTGTTGGTAGTGGCTACACTAAGCATATGACATGTGATATAAGCCATTTCAACAACTTTACTAAAAAGAAAGGAGGTTCAGTTACCTTTGGGGACAACTAGAAAGTTAAGGAAAATGTAAGGGTGATGTAGGTGAATCCTTGTGTATCAAGAATATTCTTTTTTTGGATGGCCTACATCAAAATTTAATTAGTGTAATTCAAGTATGTGATAATGGTTACCTTGTACTATATGCTTCTTTTGAATGCTTGATTCTAGATTCCCTCACCTACCAAGTCATATGTATGGGAAATAGAAGTGGTAATATATATGTAATTATTCTTGACTCTATTAAGCATGTTGTTGATAGATGCCTAGTAGTCAATTCCAATGATATTTCTCTTTGGCATCATTGGCTTGGTCATGTAAATATGCATCAGTTTAAGAAGTTGAGAAAAAAGGACTTGGTCAAGGGACTTCCCAAACTAGATTTTGAAAAAGATGAGGAATGCGAACCTTGTACCCAAGGAAAGAAAAACAATTCCTCCTTCAAATACAAAGGAGTCCTTAGTACCAAGAGAGCTCTTGAACTTATTCACATTGATCTATTTGGACCAATGAGAATTCAATCACTTTGTGGTTCTATGTATTGCCTTGTTATTGTCGATGATTTGTCTAGATATACTTGGACCTTCTTTTTCATTTCCAAGAGTGATACACTTGTTGTTTTCTCAAGTTTTTGTAAATGAGTTGAGAATGAAGTTTCTTGCTGGATCATTTCCATCTATAGTGATCATGGGGGAGAATTTGGAAATGATCTTTTTGAACATTTTTATCAAGAATCTGGCTATGCACATAACTTCTCTTCACCTCAAACACGTCAACAAAATGGGGTTGTAGAGAGGAAGAATAGGTCACTATTGGAGATGGGTAGGACCATGCTTTTAGAGTATGACACTCTGAAAAAGTTTTGGACCGAAGCCGTCAATACCTCATCTTTTGTGCAAAATTAGGTTTTTACACATCCTTTTTTAAAAAAAAAACCTATGAGCTATGACGTGGTAAAAAGCCTTCTATCAAGTATTTTTATGTTTTTGGATGTCCTTGTTTTATTTTGAATAGGAAAGATTCTCTCGACAAGTTTGATCTGAAATCTTACAAGGCTTTCTTTCTTGGCTATAGAACTACTAGCAAGGCCTATAGAGTGTTTAATATTGATCTTTCTAAAGTAAAAGAATCTATAAATGTTAAGTTTATTGAGACTAACCCCTCTATTCCCAAAGATATTGTTCCAAATGATTATGTTGTAGGTGAGGTAATTCCTATTCTAAAGAACTCAACATCACCCAAAAGGGAAAAGAGGTGGTCATTCAAGAAGATGAGAAAGATGAAGAGAAGAAGGATCTGACTCCCCAATTTGCAAAGAATCATCCAAAAGAGCTGATTCTAGGTGATCCATTTGAAAGAGTGAAGACATGGGCTGCATTCAACACAGAACAAGACAACAACACCTTCATCTCACAACTCGAGCCTAAGAACATCAAAGAAGCTCTTGGGGATGATGAGTGGATCCTAGCTATGCAAGAAGAGTTGGAGAAATTTGAAAAGAACAAAGTATGGACCCTAGTGCCAAGACCAAGTGATAGAAAGATCATTGGCACCAAGTGGGTCTACCGCAACAAGCTAGATGAAAGCGGCATAGTGGTAAGGAACAAACCAAGGTTAGTGGCTCAAGGCTACAATGAGCAGGAATGTATAGATTTTAATGAAACATATGCACATATAGCTAGACTTGAGTCCATTCATATGTTGCTTGCATTTGCTAGTTATAAAACTTTCTTCTTTATCAAATGAATGTTAAAAGTGCATTTTTCAATGGTACAATTGAGGAGGAAGTGTATGTTGCACGATCTCTGGGATTTAAACATGATAATTTACCTAACCATGTTTATTTGTTACAAAAAGCACTCTATGGACTCAAACAAGAACCTCGAGCTTGGTATGAGAAATTAAATAACTTTTTGTTAGATCATACATATAACATGGGCAAAGTTGATTCTACATAGTTTATAAATCACACTTCTAACAATTTTCTTTTCATTCAAATATATGTTGATGATATCATTTTTGGTAGAACTAACCTTGATCTTTGCAAAGAATTTAGTGATCTTATGGAAAGTAAATTTGAGATGAGTATGATGGGTGAGCTCACATTCTTCCTCAGCTTTCAAATCAAATAAACTAAAATGAGAACTTCATCAACCAAGGCAAGTACACGAGTGAGATACTTAAGTGCTTTGGGATGGAGAACACCAAGCCAATAGACACACTCATGTCAAACACCATTAAACTTGACATAGATGAAGAAGGTGAGAAGGTAGATGAGAAGCTCTATAGAGGTATGATTGGAAGTTTACTTTATTTAGCTATCTCTAGACCTGATATAATGTTTAGTGTTGTCTTGTGTGCTTTCTTTCAATCAAATCCCTAGAAATAACATCTTATAGCTATTAAGAGGATTTTAAGGTACATAGCCAATACTCAAAATTTTGGTCTATGGTATCCCAAGTTAAGGGACTTTACTGATACATCTTATAGTGATGCATATTACACAAGATGCTTGATTGATAGAAAGTGCACAAGTGGCACTTGCTTTCTCCTAGGACCATGCTTGGTGTCTTAGTTCTCTAAGAAAAAAAGAATAATGGAATTATCAACCCCGAGGTTGAATACATTACCGTCGGGAGTTGTTTTGCCCAGGTCCTATGGATGAAGCAAATTCTCTAAGCCTTTAACATTCATTTTGATTCTTCTCCTATCTATTATGATAACACATGCAATTAACTTGTCATATAATCCTATCTTGCATAGAAAGCTAAGCATATAGATGTTCATCATCATTTTATTTGTGATCACATTGCCAAAAAGGATATCTATATCACGCATGTGGACACGAAAAATCAGTTGGTGCACATTTTCACTAAACCTCTAGGTAGAGAGCAATTTAACTTTATTCAATATAAAGTGATCATAACTACCTTGAATGAATTTGATATCCCTTCTATCTAGTTGTCATCGATTCTATATACTTTTCCTATGTTTTGATCACCATTGCTTTCTAATATGCTAAAAGTCATTTTTCATGTTCTTTTTGCCTTGTTTTTCTCTTGTTTTTGGGTATTTTTTCACAAAGGCTTGATTTATCACAAAATAGTACCCAATGATGAGTGATATGTGCCTAAATCATTCGAGTTGACAACTTGACTGATAGGAGGCCGAGAACTTTTTGAAAGAGCTTATCGGTCGAGTTTTCAAGTCATAAAACTAGACTGATGGTTGGGCTGGAGTAGACATAACTTAGGTTCAACCGACTTTTCTCCCTCTCAACTAGAGAAAATTTGACTGATCCAACCTCTAGCTCCCTCAAGCTCTCAACCCTAGCCCCAACCTTCCTCTCCCTAGCCCTAGTTTGACCTAGATTGACCTCCCTTGACCTCTTTCCTATCAACCCTAGGTCTTTGGATGGGTTTTGGTGGTGTCTCTCTTAGTTTTGTCTCTCCATCCTCTCCATTTTGTCTCTATGGCATACAATAGGAGAAAGAGGATGACCCCAGTTGGAGCACCATCATCGTCTTCCAACTCGCGTCTCATACCCTTTGATGACACCTTCTTTGTCTCCAATCAGGCTCTAAATAGGTACAAGGAGCTCCTTCCTAGGAATCCTTTTCCATTCCATGCCCTTTTTGAGCCATCCCCTCATAGAAAAAGGGTCATTGATTAAGTGGACGAGTTGCTATACAATCACCATCTCCCCTCCTTGTGTGTCAAATGCTTGTGCTACAATAATTCCATAACTAGAACAAAAGTTGTTCATGAATTCTATGCTAACTTGCAATGGAATTAGGAAACACTCATACCACCTCTCAATACTCAAGTAGTCCTCACTTCTATGATCACCGGCAAGAAATTCCAAGTCTCCAAGGATACCTTGAACATCTTCTTCTCGGGTACCGAGGTGACTGACACTTAGAGGAAGGACTACCCCGAGTATTTTGACCTAGTTGATCCTGAGGCCTTCTACAAGCAGTATGATCTCTCTCTCCCTAATATTCATAAATTCTTAAAGAAGCCTCAAGTCCCATATAGGAAGAAGTGTACCATTCCCTCCTCCACCTTAGACCTCAAGAATCGCATACTTTCCTTAGTTGTTAACTACAATATTCATCCCAAGAAAAATCAAACTGAAATAGCATAAAACATTCTGGTAATTATGTTTTGTATCTTGAAGAACATAGGAGTCAAGTGGGGAAGATATGTTCTCCACCATATTACATGCTGTGAATCAAGTAAGAACAACTGTGGCACCCACCCGCCCTTCCCATCCCTAATTTGCGGTCTTTTTCTGCTTGCCACTGGCAATTATCGTTTCCATGACCTTCACTACAAACCTGCCCAGAAAGGAGCTTGCATTAGTGAGAACACACTTCAGAAATTTGTGCCTATCCCATACTCTACCACACCTAGAGCCTCTACCTCTACCTCCACCCATGCACCTCCACCACCTTAGCCTTCCCGACCTGCCTGCACCTTGTTCCATGTATCAAATGAAACCATTATGGGCTATATGATGCATCAATAGGCGTATAACCTTTAGGTTCAGGATTACATGCATCAATACCTTTGTTCCATCATGTTAGACATGAACCTATACTGTACACATCCTTATCCATCCTATCAGCCCTACCCAGGAGGTGACTATGCATCCTATGCATATGATCACTTTTAAGCAGCCCCTCCACCTACTTCTTCCGTGGCTACATCCTCTATTGTTGGTGGATCTACCATTAGAGTGTTGCCTCTGCCTACTGGCCCCTTGGCCACCCTGCTTGCTAGTATTGGTACTTCTACTCTTTCCTTCCCACAAGCCAATGAGCTTCATGCTCTTGGCATGTCTTTGGCTGAGAAGAATGCTCGTTGGCCTAGCCTTGGTTGTGGTTCCCTTGTTGATGAGGAGATGCCAGATCAAGCAGATGAGTAGGTTGTTCCTGCTGATGAGGAGGCTATTGAGGATGATGATGGTTCTGATGGTTTTGTTGGTTCCTCTGGTGACGAAGGTGATGTTGTTGTCTCTACTGCACCTTCAAACAAAGATGATGACTACAAGCTAGAAGCTTCTGATGAAGATGTTGATGATGTGGACATAGATGAACTAGATGTTTAGATTTTCTAGTTTTTAGTCTATATGATGATCATATATATCTTTCTAGGCTCTTTTGTATGAAAAACATATGGGCACATTTTCTAAGTTGTACTATTTTATCATCATGTTTTTATCATTTTGGCTTGGAGTTGCTTCTGAGGACATGCTCTCTATGTTGTAATCCTAATATTTTGTACACTTACTCTTTGATTTACTATATCTCATGAGTTGGTGCCTTGTTTACCATATTTTGATTATGATTTAGACTTATGTTTCTCTTGTCTTTGTTTGGTGTATGCTTTGAGATTGCATGTGGGGAAGTTTGTTTGGTTGTTCTTGGATAAGACCCATTTCTGTGCTCTTCTACCCCCTTCCTTTTTGATAATGTCAAAAGGGGGAGACAAGTTCAATGTTTTAAAGATCAACCATATTTCTTTTATTTCCTATGTGATCCTTTTCTTGTTCATTACATGCTTTATCATGTGACTTGCTAAAGGACCATATACTATATATGCCATGTTGCTTTTATAGATAGACTAACTATGTAGGTAAGGGTAAGCATAGATTGAGGAGGAGCAATTCAAATTGTTCAAATCATGACCCCCCTGCAATTCACAAGGCAAAGGTATAACTTTACATATCATTTTCAATATGATTGAGGAATGGTTTGTCATTGTCAAAAAGGGGGAGAATGTTGAATTTCGAGTTATACATTTCTCATATTTTGATAATGACTTAACCATTCCATTCCTATTATCTAATATGTTTGTACAAGTTTGATTTCAGTCGAGATAATCATTCTCAAACACAGGCTTCTCTCTCTAGGGTTTCTGCTCCCGCCTCTCTCTACTCTTTCCCCGCGGCTCTCGCTGGGGGGAGGGAATGCTGCCTCGGTGGTTTCCTCCCCCTGGCTCCCAATAGCTTTCATGGTCTGAGCAGTGAAGCGTGCAACGACTCGGTGAAGAAGGAAGTTCCTTGGTCGTCGCCTCGGTTGTGTTGATTTGGTGGAGGGTTGTGAAGTGCCGCGAGATCCAATCTGAGCAAGAGGTCCGGCGTGTCACCTCCGGCGACTCTACTTCATTCAGGAGAGACGGGTAGAGAGAGCCTTTCCCAATTAGGTGTGGGAATCATGTGTTGCTCCATCCGCACCTCCCCTCTCCCTCCTCTGAGTGATACCTGGGTTTTCCTGGGTAGCGATAACCTGACCACAGTCAGAGATGGCCCCCTTCACCAGGACGGACTCCAAGCCAACAGTCATTGTGATCAGCGGCCTGGGGCTCCGCGTTCTCTCTTGGTGGCGGATCTTCAGTCCTGGGTTAAGGGGGGCTCAGCTTGGCGGCGCGCCCTTTCCGCAACGTCGACGAGGTTGGGCGTCTCGCCTTCAGGCCAGCTTCAGTGTCTCCTGACGATGATGCCGCCATCTCAACTGATGTCTGGCCCTCGTCTTCGGATTTGGGCTGTTCTGACTGGAGTCTATCCCGATAGTCAGCGACGCCAACTCCCTTCACGGGGTCCCTCGTCAACGGCTCTTGGGTGTTTGGGGGTTAAGTCCTCTCTCCCCCATTGCGTGTGACATTGACGCTTAGATTTTCCTGGCTGCTTGGTTGGCGGCATGGTTGTCCTGGGTCTGATCCTAGTGTTGCCTGGCGGCAACCTCTACAAGCTGCGACAGCTGGTTTCCTCTTGACGGTTTGGGCGTTGTCCATCTCTGTCCGGATCCCCTGCTCACCGACATGGTGGAAGATGTCTCGGCCTGCGGTTTGTGGCGGTGGGTGACCTTGCTGGTCGCCCAAGCTGTTCATTGCTAAAGCTGTCCAGAACACCTTTAAGGTGTTTGACGTTATGCTTCAAGCATACAGGTGCTTTACAGGGGTTGGGATTAAGAGGGGGTCTCATCTTCTCTTCATCTCTGGCCGTTTGCTCTTGAGTGCAGGTGTTTGCTGTTGTGTATCAGCGCTTACAGATAGATCAAGGTCCAGTGCTGACGAGCAGCCATGTTGATTGGGGGTTGTCACCTTGAAGGATCTCCATTATTCTGGCATAGTACCACAATTTGTGGGTACCCTTATTAGATAGCTGGTGTTGTGCTACGTATGATGGAGTGATTTGGAGCTAATTTTTTTCCTAATCTTCATTGCTTATTTGCGTTGGCTCTTCTTTCTTTTGTGTTTTGTCTCAACTTTATGATGACCTGTGGCTAGGGTCCTCCTTTTGGGTTTCACCCTTTATGTTTCCTGGTGTTGGGATGCTGAGAAGGCCAAAATGTTCATGTCTAGCTACTGGTTGGTTTGCCTGGGGTTGGTCTATGTCATGTTGCTATTACTCTTTGTGGGTATGCTGACTGTTTGTAATAGTGGCTTGTTGTAGCCTTCTTCTCGTTGGGCTGCCTGGTCCTAGCTTGTTAGGTGTTTGGTTTTCTTAGTGGTTCTCTGCTTTGAAAGTTGTATGTCCCCCTACATGAACCTTATCGAGATTTTTAGCTCTCTATTGATGTAATGGGGTACTTAGTACCCAAAGTTTTTGGTACTAATAGTAACACACTTTTTGACCGACCAAAAAAAAGTTTGATTTCAGTCTTTAGGTACATTAAAAGGATCAAATTACACAAGCCTTGGCTTGTTTTAGTTCAAGTAAAAAGCAATGCAAGAGTGCATTTTGGGAAATCACTAAAAATGACCTTTGATTAATTTTGTAATCACTTGTATTGATGATATGACTTGCAACTAAGATGAGAAAAAATTAGGAACACTTAATTCCAATGTTTGATCACTCCAATGTCAATTTAGAAAAAATTTCATAGGTTGTTTATCGGTCCAGTGGAAAACTCGACCGATCCAGTGATGGATTTTCTGGAGAGACCAATCGGTCGAGTTGCACACTCATAGAACTTGACCGATCAATCAAGTAAACAAAATTGATTTTAACTCATCAGTTGAGCTTCCCAGGATAAACTCGACTGATAGTTTGTAAATTGACTTTGTCACTTAGTGGATTGGTCAAGTTATCTTTATTGAAACTCGACCGCATGTATTGTACAGAAAATACATAAAAAATGATTATAATTGTTGGAGTGTTGTTTTAGGTGAGAATAGATCTATTGTAACTTGGAAAATGTCTATATTTCGCCCTTAAGTGATCCCACACTCAAGGGAACACCCCCAACTATAAACATGACCCCTTGGAGTTCATTCCAAGTTTTCTCAATCACGCTATTCTAAGTCCTTGCTATAGTTGAGTGTGTTGAAACTCCTTGATCCCCTTTCTCCCTCTCTTTTACATAGCATTTTGTGATTATGAGTGAGTTAGGCCATTTGTAAGAGAGCTACTTCCTTGTTCTTGTAAGTCTCTCATTCCATTCCATCTTCCCTACCCCTTTTCTCAAAGAAGAAAAGGCAAAGCAAGATACTCCAAGTGAAAGTAAAGTTCTTTTTGTTCTTCTTTAAGGTTGAAGAAGAGGTGAAGATCTTCTCTAGGCTAAGGAGAAGGGCAAGGCTAAGATTTAAGAAGAGTGGGAAAATTTCTTCAAGGCCAAAGACTTGATGCAAGTGTGGGTAAGTCCTTGTTGATGGTTGAAGACATCTTGATCAAGTGGGTAAGTCCTTATGTAGGTGGAAGACTCTTGTCTTGATTAGGTAAATCCTTAAATGTATGGTGGTCTCCTTGTATCTCTTATGAATGGAATATAAGTATACATGGATTGCAAAGTCCTAGAGGTTGACCTCTCTAGGTAGTGGATTAACTCTCTCCTAGTTTGGGGAGTGGAACCACTCTAAACCACCTTGTCCAAGTGCTTATTTCAATTTCTCTCATCCTTTCTATGCTTGCTTAGTTAGAAATTCAAATTGCTCTTAAGCTGTTGGTTTTAATTGATATAATTTGAAGGTCTAACTTATCTTGTGAGAATTCTGAACCCTCTATTCACCCCCCACTAGATCCCTAGATCCAACACCGAATGCCACCTCTTCTTTTGCAGACTCCCAAAGTACCACCAGACTAAGAAGAGAACTGTATGCCACCTCTTCTTCAAAGACCAAAGGGAGAGCACCTTATATTACAGGATCCTAGATAGTCTTTTCCACTACAAGTAGCCCAACCACAATTACAAATAATAGAAATAAGATGGGAGAAAAGAATACACCAACTAAGCTCCACAATGCCCTTATGAATCGATCTTTATGGACCAAACCACTAAGGATGGTGGTAGGCTAAGCAAAGGCAAGGTCAGGAAAGGATTATTGTGAATGATTTGCAAATGGGATACTACAACTCTAATTTTTCAAGATGTAGTGTATGCAAGTGTGTGTTGGGGTGTCCCTAGACCACTACTATTTATAGGAATGGTTTACAAGTGGCTAGGATATCTTTTTTGAGAGTGTAGAGGATTATAAGGGGTCAACTAGCCATTTTCCATTCTACAATGTTCCTCAATTGAGAAAAATTTTGACTGTGCATTGTCTCGGTTGAAATAAATTTTGATCGGATACATTCTAAGTTCAAACAATCTCCAACGACTATATCTTTGTCAAAGATCAAAAGGATGCACAAAAACTCTTTGTCAGTTAATATAAATTTCGACCGAAGGTGTCTCGGTCCACAAATTTCCTCAACCGAAAAATTCTCAAAGATATGTAAAAATTTTAAAAATTCATAAATATGAAATATTTGTCATCAACAAAAGATAAGATAAATAATATCCAATTTAGTCAACACCAACATCACCACCAGGAAACTCTTTGTTAGATGCCTTCCCAAACTTGATCAAAAATCTCCTATATCCTCTTCCATTCCGCTCTATAATATCTATTTCTACTGCTTGTGCCAGCCAACAAAATTTATCCATATTTATTAGTTGTGGAATCTGTAGAAAATACCACAGAACTGGACGTTTCTTAGGGGAAACTAGGAGGTGCAAAATTATATGATACACATTATCAAAGATATGTGACATATTATTTGTGAACAAGCAACCAAGTATAAGATAGATACAAATTGGGGGTGGGCCTTTGGGAAAATTATTTCCTATTTATTAACCATATAATCTCATCATTCTCCAATTCCTTTATAATCCTTTACGACAAACTAAACTACACATTAAGGCCGTGATGCAATCGGTACACGAATTGTGGCTTTGCCTAATAGTCTAAACGTCCACAGGATTGTAGCACTAAGAGCATACCATAAGAGACTCATACCTTCCTTAGCCATCAATATACTATATATAGGAGAAAGGAGAGTTGTAATAAATACATCAAGATAGTATATGACCATTTGATACTTTGGTTTCTCTTCGACAATGTTTCAAGATAGTAGATAGTCATTATGTTGGTATTCCCTTAGGCATGTGATTTTAAACATTTATCTATAGGAATTCACAAATTGATATAAAAATCACAAATTAAGGAGTTGATTGTATCCTATGTGATTATGATATCAAATTTATATGATTTAATCAACCCATGAGATGAATAAGGACCTATACTTTGATACTTTCTGGATTAAATTTCAAAAATCACATGAATGTTTCCACTATATGTTTGAGATTAGTAAGGAACATGCAAGTTTCTATGGTTTGATCTAGCTTTACTACACTAAATTTTAGTTACATCTTGAAATAAATTGCTATTTGTGAATATTATGACTGACAGTTGATAAATCTCTTTCTATATGTTAAGAGGATGGAATCTTTTGTTGTTTCATTCACAATCTTTTTTGCCATTTGCCATAGTGACATGAATGCTTGAAAAGTTTTCTCATCAAAAGTTGACTGAATTACACTTTGTGGTACATATCACTGTCCTATATCTTCTTGTCACCAAGGAAGGGCTTGTATTCCCACGAGCTGACCAAAGTCATTCCTATAGGCCTAGAGGACCTTTCTATTGATACATGAGATAGTAAAGGAGGAAGAAACAC
The DNA here is from genome assembly GCA_963693085.1 of Alisma plantago-aquatica. Classification (NCBI taxonomy): domain Eukaryota; kingdom Viridiplantae; phylum Streptophyta; class Magnoliopsida; order Alismatales; family Alismataceae; genus Alisma; species Alisma plantago-aquatica. The sequence goes on from OY856412.1 coordinate 118,918,549, forward strand.
CTCAAGACAATAGAGGCTTAGTAAGTTGGTGTGTCCTTAGAAAATACCTCAATAGAGTAGACAATCACTATCTTGGTGTGTCCTTAGGCATTTGATTCAAAATGTATATATACATCATATCAAAGTGTTGGGGTTACCTCCACATATTCAATACCCTATCATTAATGATGTGTTTCTTTTACAAGTTTAGTACTTTTGCAATGTACTACTATCTTCACAACAATGCCTCTCAAGATATTAGAGGGTCAGTATGTTGCCATGTCCTTTGGCATTTGATTCTAAAGTTTTCTCATTTATGTAATAGGAATACTCTCTTTGGTCTTACCCACTGACCTATGTCTTTTTATCACCAATGAAAGGAACACATTCCCAAGAGTAGACCACATGTGACTCAACGGGCCTAGGCCAACTGTCTACTAGATATAGGAGATATGAGAAGTCGAACGTGGTAAATATTTTTGTGTGCCCTTAGGAAATGCCTGAAGATAGAATAGGGGTCACTATGTTGGCATTCCCTTGGGCATGGATTCTAAATATTCACATAGAGGACTTCAAAAACTGATAAAATTGTGAAATCAGGGAACTCGACATATCCTATTTGATTATGACAACAAATTTCTAAGGTTTAATAAGATAATGATATGACTTAGGAACTTTATATTGTTACTTTGTTTACTTTTTGAACAATCACTAACAAACTTCTACTATTTGTTTGGGATTGGTACAAACCATTCAAGTTTCTATGATTTTAAACTAGCTTTGCTTAAATAAATTACACTTTCATCTTCTAGAAAATGAAATACTACTCCGTAAGCCATGAGTATCAGTAAGATAAATTTTTTTATTTATAATAGAGTGGATGGAGTCTTTTATTCTTTTGTTTGTAACCTTATTCAATATCTGTAGTAGATACATACATTCTTTGGAATCTTTCTTATTAGTAGATCATTGGAACACTCTTTGGTATTGACCACTACCCTAGGATCTTTTGTCATGTAGGAAAGGCATGCAACATCAAGACCAATCCACAAATAATTCTAGAGGCTAGACTACCTATCTTGTGAATGTTGGACACAATAAAGTTGGAAGAAACACTTCAAGATTGCAGAGAGTCAATAATTTGGCATGCCCTAAAAAATGATTCAATAGAGTAGATGGTCAGGATCTTGGTGTGCCCTTGAGTATTTGATTCTAAACCTTTATACATATGACCTTACTAAAGGAGGGGGTCGCGTCTACATTTTTAGTACCCTATTGTCATTAATTGTTAGGGTGTGGGTTGTCTCCACATTTTTAGTACCCTATTGTCATTAATTGTTAGGGTGTGGGTTGTCTCCACATTTTCAGTATCATATTTTCATCAATTTGTTCCTTCTACAAGTTTACTAATTTAGTAATTTTCTACTCTCTATGATGTTTATAATGTCAAGTACTATCAATATACAACAACATATCAATATATTAAAGGGTCAGCATGTGATTCTAAAGCTTTATATTTAGAACAATATGAATTTTCGTGGAAAATCTAAAATTAATGAGTCATGCATCTCTAATTTGATTGTGACAACATATTTCACAGATATAATCCACCAATGAGATAACGAAGGCACTCTATTTATTTTTTTCCATGGTTACCTATAAGAATCACATAAATACTTCTAGTGATTGTTTGGTATTTGTCTCAAAGATGCAAATTCTTATTTTTTAAACTGGATTCACTGTTATAGGTTTCAAAGCCATCTTCTAAAATTTGAACTACTGCTTTGGAAGATCGTGACTGACAATTTGATATAAATTTGTTTGTCTATAATGGAATAAATCTTCTCTTAAAAAATGCTTCAAGATGGTGGAGGCTCTGTATATTAGTGTGGCCTTAGGCATTTGATTCTAAACCTTTGGATAAGCACTTTAAAATATTATATGGATATTTTCAAATTAGGGAGTTCATAATCTCTTGTTTCATTATGACAATACATTTTTTATTTAATCAACCAATGAGATAACTAATGCACTCCATTTTGTTACTTCATATACTAACTTTGAATATTCACATTAACAATTCTATAATTATTTTGGTATTGGTAAAGAACATGCACATTTCTAAGGTTTGAACTGCTTATACTACAATAAATTTCAATTTCATCTTCTTGAAGATAAATTGCTACATGGGAAGATTGTGATTGATAGTGTCAAATGTTTCCTTATGATAGAGTGGATGGAGTCTTCCATTAATTTGTTCATAACTCAATTTACCGTCTGTAGTAGCGACATGAATCCTTCAAAAGCATCTCATTAGGAGCTGATAGTAATACACTCTTTGGTATTGATCACTATCTTATGTCTTCTTGTCACCTAGGAAAGGTTTGCAGACTCAAAAAACAGACCACAAGTGATTCTTAGAGACCTAGGACATTTGTCTAGTGAATCCAAGAGATAGTACAGGTGGAATAAACCTCAAGGTAATAGAGGGGGTTAGTATGTTGGTTTGCTCTTAGAAAATTCCTCAATAGAGTCTACAATCAAAATGTTTGTGTGACCTTAGTCATTTGATTCTAAACCTTTATATATATATATGAATTTACCAAGGGGTTTCCTACACATTTTCACTATCCCGTTGTCATCATTTTTTTAGGGGCGTGCCTCAACAGTTTCAGTATTCTTTCAATGTATTCCTTTCACAAGTTTAGTAATTTTGTATTATATGACATTCTTTGAATTTGTGTAATTTCAAGTAGTATCAACACATAACAATTCCTTAGATTTTAGGTAACATTAACAACTTGTAACTGTCCATGATAGTGAAACATTCACATTTCAAAAATATCATCACCCAGTATAAAGAAAAGTAGCTTGAAATGTTCAAAATTATATTACTGCACATAAATGCACCATTTAACTTTTTTACACTATGATGATGAATGAATGAGTCATTTTTTGTATGAGAATCAAACATACTTTATTTCCATTTAAGATCTAGAAGTATTTGATCCCACCGAAGAAGATAGCATCTCAAAATGCTTAGTGGAAAGAGGCATGCATTAGGTTTGGTTGTGTGAGTTAAAAATTCAAATAACCTAATAGTATTTTGAATGTCCTTCCTGCCCGATTTTGCACTTGGTCACCTTCAAACGCAGAAGAAGATATCTTCAACAAAAAGATTGTGAGAAAAGTGAAAAAGGTAAAGTGGAGAACAAGTAGGCATCTGATTGTTTCACCTTTACGATAAATTTTACGCCATTTAGGTTTTCATTTTCTATGATAATTAGTTAAGTAAAGCATGTTTCAAAAGATTTAAGTAGAATATTTTCATGCCAATATGAAGGTTATCTAGCGCTAATAGGAGCACAACCCCATGATTTAATTAAGATTAGGTTTTGCTTTATAATTTTTAAGCATGTGATTAGAGATTATACTGATTGATACTCCATTTATATACATTTTTCCTAGCAATGCTAATGTACTGACACATATTCATCCATTTCGTAGTATGTTGTGATCACGTTCCTAAAAAAATTAAATCTTTCTATATTTTAGATTTTTGAACTAAATTTTTGGCTTGACCAATACATCCAGTGATTAGACAATTATGCCAATCTAGATAAGCATAGTTTTCATATACACATTTATATTCGACTGTTGCCATATGGTGATACTTCATATGGCCTCTGTTGTAGGAATGAACCAAAAATGTTTGCTCTCTCAATCAGGGCTCAGAAGAAGCCTACAACCATAACTTCATGGGGGAATATAAAGAAAGATACTCTAGAAGCAGAGGTAACACAAGTTGAGGTATCAATCCGGTTTGATATGTTTGCTCTTCTTTTTTAATCTAGATTTTGTCCTCTACAACATGAGGGCATCTTGATTTCCCCAACTTAACACTTGTGGCAGTGTTAGTTCTCTTCATTGAATTACATTGATGCATTGTAGTTGAATATCTTTTTCACAGTTTTTTTATTTCATTAAACTGTGACCTCTGTTGCCAATTTTAAAAAAATTAGAATGCATTGTTGTTGCACATCATTATCAAAATCTTGAGTATATGTAATATTTCTTGTACATATGATGCTCACTATGTAATATCTAATCAATAAGCTATGTTATGCATTATACAAGAACAAATTGAAAAGAAGAAAAGAAATAGAAGAGATACTAATCCATGAGGAAGAAGAAAAGAAGGTGAAGCCAAGTGTGATGAGGATGTCTTGAAGGTTGAGGAGCACACCACCAAGTATCACGCCGGTGGGTTTGTTCCAAGGAAAATTCTTGGGCGCTATCGGGGCTAATGCCAATAATCCAGGGCATACATACGGGAAGATAGAATGCCTTCAGTATAAATAATTTTCCATACTCTTCTCTATATTAATATAGGAATCACTGTATCCTTCCAGTGATCTGGAATCTAAAGTTTGATACTAAATCCAAGTCATTAGTTATCGTGCTAATAAGTGATATGACGGTTCTCCCGTTTCTTCGACATTGGCCTTTGATTTAAGTGGAGAAAAATGGATTTAATATGTACAGCTGCCTTTGGAATATATTCTGATAGCGTGATTTGAAACTAATGCAATCCCTTACCAAATTTAGGCTTTATTCAATTTGAGGCAGTGTGGTTATATTTATAGTTGTGTCGTCATATGGTTTTGTTTGTAACTTTTAAAGTTTATTTGAAAGGGTGGCCATGTATAAGAGAATTTTGCCGCTATACTTACAATAGAGCTCTCTACTGATGTGTATGTAGACTGCATATCTTATTTAACAATGAGAGTAGGATGGTTTCTTTGATGAAGATATCTATTTATTGAGGTTTTGCTGTTGATTCTGCAGTCAAATATAATGTTTTGAAATAATTAACTATTTCAAGTATGTGCATCACGGGTTAATGACCCAAAAAAGATTGGGTCACGCGTGCTGGTGTCAAGCCCAGTTCACGCACGGGAGAGAAGCGGTATGTTGGGGTAGAGGCTGATTTCGAGTGATAACGTGGAAAAGTTTAATTGGATGGGTATGTGGAAGTTGTGTAATTGATAAATAAATTTGTTTTGCTTATAACTTTTGAACCGTAATGAATTTTTTGACGAAACAAAAATCATTAGATTTGTTATGAAAAATACATTCCAACAAAACTAATATTGATATTTTTTTAACAAAAAAATAATATGAATAGGTTAATCTGGATGCCAATGAACCATTTTGGGCGTCAATTAACCATCTTTGGGTGTCATTAGCCATTTATGGGTATCATTAGTTGTTTATGGGCGTCGTTATAATTCTAGGTGTCAATGAACCATTTTGGGCGTCATTAGGTGGTTTTTAGGTGTCAAACAGACCTATTTGGGTGTCGTTATGTTGTTTTGGTTGTCAATACCCTATTTGGGTGTCATTTTAAACTTCTGGGTGTCAATGAACCATTTTGAGAGTCAATTACCTTATTTGGGTGTCATCTTTATACTTTTGGGTGTCAATGAACTATTTTGGGTATTAATTAACCATTTTTGGGTGTCAATAACCATTTATGGGCGTTATAGCATCCAAAAATGCCTTATTTGGGCGTCATTTTAAACTTCTGGGTGTCAATGAACCATTTTTTGTGTCAATTACCTTATTTAGACGCCATCTTTATACTTTTGGGTGACAATACACTATTTTGGGCCCCAATTAACTATTTTTAGGTGTCAATAACCATTTATGGGTGCCATAGCATCCAAAAATGGCTAAATAACGCCCAAAAATAGTTAAATAGTTATTTTGATTGTCAATACGTTATTTGACCGTCATCTTTATACTTCAGGGTGTCAATTAATAATTTTGGGCGTCAACTAACCATTTTGGGTGTCAATAACTATTTATGGGCGCCATAGTTGGTTGTCAATTAACCTATATATATCATTTTTATATTTTTTCTCAAAAATATGTCAATATTAGGCTTGTTAGATTGTATTTTTTGTAATGAAACCAACAGTTTTTGTTTCATTAAAAAAATCATTGCGGTTCAAAAATTATAAGCGAAACAAATTTATTTATCTATTGTATGATTTCAAAAAAACACCCAATCACG